>SOPF01025853.1:0-78146 GCA_012979155.1 Hypericum perforatum
GAAAATGCATCATGATGTGAGGCATAATTATTGATGTAATGGTATGAATAAGAATATCAGGGATTTTGTGGCAACCGTTGGATATTCTAGAGTGGAAATAAGAATGGTTTTTGATGGATCTATTGGTAGGCTTTCTGATTTCTAATTTGATTCAGTTTGGATTATCTTGTATCAGATGTCAAAGTCTGCATATTTCTACTGATTAAGAGTCCGCATGATGCTTCTAAATCTACTCAGTTATTCATTGGCTATATAATTTTTCTATATGGGATTCTCATCTCTAACGTCTTCATTCGGGGGACATATCTTATATCTTGGTCTTGGAAGGAATTTGAAGATGTTATGGGTTTTCATTTGGATATTTGTCATAGTATTTCATTCTCAGACGGAGAGACAGACAGAGTAATATAATCTTTCGAGAGTACGATATGATTATGTATGATTGACTTTGTCAAAGGTTGGGAACCTTATTTGTCTTTGATGGATTTCTCATGCAATAACAGTTATCAGGATAGTCAGATGGTATCGTGTAAGTTGTGGTATGGCCAGAAGTTTGGATTATTAGTATATTGGGAGAAAGTTGTTAAGAAATGATGTAAGAATGTGGAATTCTTAGATTATCATAGTTGAGAAGACAATTGATTTGAAAAATAGCTTTGGAAGCTCAGAGCAGATGGATTTCATAATCGGATAAAAGGAAGAAAGAACATTGGATTTGAAATGAGGTTCAAGTATGTTTCTTATGTATCTTCGATGGAAGGTGTTATGAGATTTGGAAAGAGGGTAAGCTATGTATAAGATATATGAAATCATTTGGGATATTGGGAATGTAAAGTTTAGAAACTTAGAAGTAGAGAGTTTCCAATGGTCAAGTTGTGTGGGCTAAACGCTCATTTACCAATGTATTTGGTTAGTTCCTAAGGAGGGGAGACCATTACACCCTCATCCGTTTGTGTTATAAGTAAGTTAGTTTGTTTGTTTGACAAGTAGGTCGGTTTATGTTAAGCAAATTCGGGGACCGAATTTTATAAGGAGGGGAGACTGTTATGACCCTCGTAAATTTTGTCTTGGTTACGACCATTGGTCCGACCATTTGATTGTTTTGTGTTGGTCGGTTTTAAAACTGCGTTAGTTAAATTCGTCGCATTTTGGTAGAAAAATCATAACTCTCTCATACGAACTCAAAATCGAGCGATTCCAAAACAAGTAGACCCGTAAGACCTAGATCTATAACTTTACTAATTTGAGTTTATTCGAAAGTGGAACCCAGCGGGCGCTCGAAGGGCCAGTGACCGCTGGGGAGTTACAGATTTTTTCCGAAACAGAGGCAAGTGGGCGCTGGGCTTGCGAGCGGGCGCTGGGCTACGTACTATTTTCTTCAAAAATTCATAACTTCTTCATACGACTTTCAATTTGAGTGATTCCAATTCGAGGATGTTCGTAACATCCAGAACTACAATTTGGTTAAGAAAGTTTTGACATTTGAAGACTTGGTTGATAGGATCATGGGAAAGTTCTTAGGAGCTCGGTTTTAGGTACGATTCTCGTCGGTGTTGGAAGATTTGACAAAATGGTGAACTTTATGACTCTTATGGATTGAGGCTTACTTTGAGGACTTATTAGAACTTAAGTAGAAGTTTAGGAGTGATTGGGAATGACTTGAAAGGTTGAGGACCAAAGAGGAAAAGGGAGACAAGTGGCTTATGGGAGAAATTACTACTTATGGTAAGTTTTTGGTGTAAATATCTTGGGAGGCTTGTGAGTGGAGTTGTGCTCTGCCATTTGAAAGAGAAAAACAGAGAGAGAGGAGAGGAGAAACGTGGGAGGAGAGGAGAAAAGAAAAGGAAGAGGCTTTACCTTGGATTTTGACTTGGTAAGTAAGTTCTAGACTTAGGTTTATTGAAAATAATTGTAGATCTTGTGATGATCTTGAAGTAGGTGTAAACTTGTAAGGATTTGAGCACTTTGAGATTTTAGAATATTGAAGTTTGAAATAAGATTTGAGATGTTATTAGGTAGTTTGATGTTGAACTAAGCTTTGATAACGGATTAGAGGAGTATTATGCATGTTTTGGAGACTTGGTGAGAGGGTTTGATATTAAGGGACTTAGGTGTAGATTTTCCTTATTTCCTTATGTTTGAGAAGTTGTGAATGATAGAAGGTTGTTTTATTTGATTAGTTGATCAACTTTTGGAGTTCGAACACCGAGGATCGTGACGTGACGTTTGATGCACTTTTGGTGTATTTGGACAATTTGGTTAAGGTAGGGCGATATTATCCCTAACCTCTGTTTTGGCTAACATTATTTGTTATAAACTTGTGTTGTTGGTTGATATGATGATTGTGTGGTTATATGATGGATTGTGAAAGTGAGTCCTTTGATTTGTGTGCGCTTGATGATTTTTGGTTTATGCATGGTTTTAACAAATATGAGTCTTGTGGATTATGAGAAATTGGTTTTGGTGATTATGAATATGTGTGATAAGTGTGAGTCAATTTGTGAGATGGTGGACGATGAGGTCTACCCGTGACCAACCGGGGATGTTGGCACATGTGCACATGTTTTTGGGGATACATTGGATTTGATATGGTTATGATATGGCTGGTGGAGTTGGATTAGGAAAGCGCTATAAGATTTGGTATCCCAGTGTTGTGAGAGGGAGTGACACAATCTAGACCTATCTGAAGTCCATCCATTATTTGACGTTCGTGACTCCAAGTTCGGGTCAGAACGTGTTTATCTGTGTGATCTAAAATTTGGAGCGTATCTGTGCTCATTTGTTCGTCTTTGCCTATGATTTGAATTACTTGTGAAGTGCTAAATGGTAATTTGGTAACATTTATCTATGCATGAATTTGTGTCAATGCATGTAGTTGGTTAGTTAATTATAGGTTAGTTTTAATATCCTCTACTAAGTACTTCCAAGTACTTACCCCCTCCTCCACAGGTGACAAAAGTTAAGGATCGTGATGTCTGGAGAGTCTTTGTTGTTTATACGTTTGAGATCATCGTTTGCTTTTTGGGTTGTTAGAAGTCTCCAGATGGTACTCTTTTTGTGATCTTAGACGAGTCGCTCTGTTATACATATTGTGGGACCTTATGTTTGTATTTTAGTATCTTGAACAAGAATATTGTAATGTATATGTAATATATATGAAATACGCTTCCGCATTTGAATTACGCTTCCGCGATTCGATATGTGTGTATGTATGAGGCTGGTTGGACCACGGCTCTTCGGTTTGGAGAGCGTGGCCCAGCGCCATGTCGGCGGCCCGGATTTGGGTCGTGACATGGCATAACCCTTATCTAACAGATCCTGCAATTATTCTCTCAGCTCTTTCATCTCAGCCGGAGCCATACGATACGGTAGAATCGAGATTGGCTTAGTGCCGGGTTCTAACTCAATACAAAACTTTATCTCCCTCACAGGAGGTAATCCTGACAAATCCTCAGGAAACACATCTGGATACTCCCTAACCACCGGAATATCATCTACTGAAATTTTATCCTTCCCAATCTCTTTTACCCAAGCTAGATAACTTACACATCCCTTCTCAATAAATTTATTAGTTTTAAGGTAAGAGATCAACTTCGCAGTTGTCACTTTCCACTCCCCCTGAAACTCAAATTCCGACTCCCCCAATGGTCGAAAGGTGACTCGTTTCTCAAAGCAGTCCACCACCGCATGATAAGTGGATAATATATCCATCCCCAATATCATGTCAAAGTCATCTATATCTAATACATACAAATCAGTCGACAGTTCATGTTCACTGATTAAGATAATGTGTGATCTGATCACCTCACAAATATTCACATAACCGCTCGAAGGCGTAGCAACTACCATAGATTCATCTAAGCACGTAGGCAATATATCAAAAAAATTGCATATATCGGGAAGACACAAAAGAGTGCGTAGATCCCGAATCAAATAACACACGTGCATTAGAATATCCAATAGGAAGGGTACCTGTGACCACATTGTTGCTTGCCTCGGCATCTCCCCTTGTCAGAGCATAAACACGAGGTTGCACTCCGCTTCCTCTGCCTTCTGACCTTACTCCTTCAATCCTCGAACCAGCTTCCCTCTGAACTTGAGGACGGGGATTTCTTTGTACAGACTGCAAGGCTACCATGCTCGCCACTTGTCTACGCTGTCCAGGTATAGGACAAGAGCTAGATGGCCTACTTTGCCACAGTTGAAGCAAGCTCCAGTCCCCCTATAGCAAAAATCCCTCGGATGTTGCTTCCCACAGCTCTGGCATATCCTAAAGTTGTTGGACTGGCCTGGACTAGATCTCTGTCCACGGAAGTCATTTCCTCTTCCAAACCTTCCAACGGGTCCTCCGCCCCTAGAAGCCATAGACTGCCTGCCAGACCACCTCTCTTGTGGCCTGAACCCTTGGTTCACACTCCTCTATGGCAGTCTATATGACCTCTGAATCTTTGACTAGCTCAGAGTTGCTCGACGTTCATTGTCTCGCATCTCTAAAGTTCGAGCACAATCCACCGTGACTGCATAAGTCTCAAAGCCACGAGGCATCATGACCTTGAACATAGAGTCATCAAGGCCACAAATAAATCTCTTAACTTTCTTTTCTCATCAGGAACCAAGTGCTCGGCATATCGAGAAAGATAGTGTCACTTCGGATAGGTCTAGAATGTGTCACTCCTTCTCATAACACGAGGATACCATATCTTATAGCGCTTTAATAATCAAACTCTGCCGACCATATCATAATCATAACAAATCTAATGTATCCTCAAAACATGTGCACATGTGTCAACATCCCCGGTTGACACGGGTAAACCTCATCGTCTGCCATCTCATAATAGACACACATATACCATACACAAATTCGTAACCTTATATCATATTTTCATAGTCCAAAGACTCATGATTTCCAAAACCATGCATAAACCAAAAATCACCAAATCACATACAAATCAAAGACTCACATTCACAATATATCACATCATCACATAAACATCATATCAACTAACATAACAAGTTTATAACAAACAATGTTAGCCAAAACAAAGGTTAGGGATAATATCTCCCTACCTTAATCCAAATTGCGCAAAAGTTCTTAAAACTGATCCGTATGTTGCTTCACGTCCCTCGAAGCTCGAACTCCACAAGGCGATCAACTAATCAAATAAAAGAACCTTCTATCATTCACAACTTCTCAAACATGAGGAAAAATGGAAAATCTACACCTAAGTCCCTAAAATCACATTCCTAAACCAAATCTCCAAAATAAGCATAATAATCCTCCTATCTCATCATTAATGACTAAATCAACATCAACCCTCTTCAAATCATCAATCAAACCTCAATACCCACATATGCTCTTCACTAAGGCTTTAACTTAAGATTTTCCATAATATACACAATAGCTCTCTAATCACAACTTCAATATAGATCAACACCTATAACCATCATATCATCCATTTTAACATCAAAACTCTCAAACTCCAAATCCTCCAAAATCACAAAAGTGCTCAAATACTTACCAACTTACACCTAAGCCAAGATAATGAAAGGATCTACACTTATTTCTAAAAGACTTAAGGTTAGAACTCACTTACCAAGCTCCAAATCAAAGAATCTTCTTTCTCTTTCTTCTTCTCCTCTCTTCCACGTTTTTCTCCTCTCTCTCTCTCTCTCTTGTTTCAGCTGGATGAGCACATGAGAAGGCCTAAGTCATCCATTTAGATATTTTCATCAACTTACCATAAATGGTAATAACCTCCATAAGCCACTTGTCATTTTTTTCTACTTTGGTCCTCAAACTTTCAAGTCATTCTAATGGCACTCCTAACTCTCTCTTAAGATTTGATAAGTCCTCAAATCAAGCCTTAAGCCATATTTGTCATAATTCTCATCATTTGGCAAATTCTTTCAATACCGATGAAAATGGTACCTAAAATAGAGCACTTAAGAACTTTCCCATGATCCTATCAAATAATTCTTCAAATGTCAAAACATTCTTAACCAAGTTGTAGTTCTGGATGATACGAACATCCTCAAATTGGAATCACTCAAATCGGAGGTTGTATGAAGAAGTTATGGATTTTTGAAGAAAAGTGGATGCAGCTCAGCGCCCCGCTAGTATAACCAGCGACCCGCTGCACCCTTACAGCTAGTTTTCCAGCGCCCCGCTGGTATAACCAGTGACCCGCTGGATTCATACAGATTGTAGATCTTTGTCTTACGGATCTCTTTGTCTTCGAATCGCTCGATTCAGAGTTTGTATGAGGAAGTTATGATTTTTCTACCAAAAGTCGACGAACTAAGCCTATCAATCACAACTCTCCCGAAATTCACTCAAACCTCGGAAAAGCCAAACTCAAACCACAAAACACATAACAACAAAGTCATGCGTAATCGTGTTGCGGACAAGCACGACTTAGAATCATCCAAATCGGGGTCCACACGAAAAAGTTATGCGTAATACTCAGAAGGTTGACGTATTCAACACAACGGTTCTAACTCCAATCAAAACAAAATAACCAAAGGTCGGACCGAACGGTCACGACAAAGGCAAAACTAGCGAGGGTCGTAACAATCCTACACCAAGCAATCTCTACCAAGTTATCGTTTCCAGTTGATATAGCATTTTGGTGCACGAGGAATTGCTGCAGCTCACCTCCTTCGAACAGTGGCCTCTTCGACACAAATGCTGGCTTCCATTGTGGCTTGCCATTGTTACATATAATTGATTACTAACCTATTATCTTCATCTCCTGAACTATCATGAAAATCCGAACTAGAATCTGAATTAATGGGATCCATACTTATTTTTTTTCTAAGGAGAGGAGAGGATTTGATGTGAAAATTTATGAAGAAAGTGTATCAATTTATAAAATTTTCAAATGATTTTGGACCACACACATTTTTTTCGATCCGAAAAATCTCATTTTTTTATTCAAAAAATTGTAAACAATTTTAAAAACAAATTTTAAAAAATTTATTTGGACAGAAATATTGAAAAAAAATTCAAAATAACTTAGAATGTTTTCCAATTTTTTTTTGTTGATTAAAAAAAAAACTGGACTGGGCGATGTGGCCCGCTCTGATTGGGCCACGTTTCCCTATCCGTTACTCCCCTCCGGAGGCGAGGGGTGCCTAGCTGACATGCGAAGATGCTGCGCGTGTCACCGAGACATGCAGCACGCCATTAGGCATGCCGCCACGTGGCGGACCGAGATCGCATACCCCAGCCGCTGCGTATGGTCTAAGTGTTTGTGTTTTCATTACTTCTCATTTAAAATAGTGTCTCCGGAGGGTCTACTGTTTGGTTTTAGGTACTTTTTATTCAAAAATTTGGTTCATCACCCCGTAACATGATTAATCAAATATCTCAAATGTAGATTTTGAAAACAGATAATGAAAAAATGTCATGTTTTTGTTACTATCGAAACTGATGTCAACATTTAAATCTGATCCTGGGAATAAAATATAGACATTCATAGGTTATAGGTAGTTTTTTTTTTAACTTTTTTATATTCAAAACTGATGGGTCACATTTTTATGGTCTTATTAGTATTTTTTAATTCACGAATTTCAATATTTTACAAGTTTGACCAAAAAATATTTTGTTCGTAGATAAATCTTCCAAATATTGTCTTAAATATAATTACGATTTTTCCAACCTATTAGCACACTATTTTTTTTACACACATGTGTGTGTGAAAGGATATTAACAAATACAAAGAAAACATGAACATACCAAACAGCAATTGAAACCGGTCCGACGAGTGCAACGTGGCACAAGAGGGGAACGAAGGGCGATTGAATAGACACAAAAGTCATCGATCGAGGCGGGGTTCTACTGAAACAAAGTTCGGCAATTAATATCAAGACCCAAAAGGTCGAGAGGACAACTTAGTTTAAACTCAGCAGATTGCCAAAGCCGACGTAAATCAGCCTAGGCAAGTTTATCCACCCACATATGTCAGATAAGTAACGAGATCCAAAGGGATCTCAGATTCGAACAACAAGGATCCAAGCAAAAACAGACTAACCAAGGTCGACAGACAACGAGACCATCACACAAGATGGTCTAAGAATCGCAGATACATACATAAAAGAAACATCCAACAACTTTTTAAAACAAACACAAGCAACAAATGTACATGAACAGCAGCAACATCCTCGCCCCACCTCATAACCGTCTACAACAAGATCGACGGGACGGCAACCACCGACTGGCGACTCACTCCATAGAACAAAATGCAACCTAGCTTTCCACCCAACAGTTTAACCCCGTCAATGCTGGTACTAGGCAAACCGGGGTTTCCTTCTCAAGGGAGCTTGGAACTCCTCGTTTCCACACTAGAACCAGAGCTGGATGCGACCACTGTAACTCTTCTTGCCAAGGCAGACGGACAGCGAAGAGGTAGACAGTCGACGAGGTGGACGATTGGTGGAGGGATGGTACAAACGGTGAGCAAAGCAGATAACAAAGGGGATGACTACAAGCATGAAGAAGAAGTTGGCCGGGGCACCGTTGAAGAGGCCAAGGCTGACATCAATGAAGATGGAGGTATGGAGCCCACCGGAGCCCAAAAAGATGCCAGAGACCAGCCCTAAGAAAAGGAAAGGAAGAGAAATAGGCAAGCTCTCAGAAGGAGAGTAGGAGCTCTCACAAGGATAGAGATAGTGAAGGAAAGGGAAAGAAGATATAAGGAAAGGAGGAAGAGGAGGATCGGCGAGTTTAAGGGTACTCCACAATGGCGGAGCTAGAAAGTTTAATAAGTGGGGTCAATTTCTAAAGTTTTTAATGTTTAATTTTAATTTAATGAAAACATATAGTAAAAAATATACTAACTAATTACCAAGTAAACACATTGTCCAGCCAGAACCATAGCAACACCCTGAATAGAGTGATCCAGGGCAATCTCATTAAGACCCTCTTCGCCGCACTTGTACTCCACCCCAGGGAAATGCTTCCATGCCACCTCTGTTGCGGATGTACTGGGTCACCTCGGTTCGGCTCCAAATGGCCTTAAGGACGAAGAGTTGGGAGATCTCGGCCAGTCTGAGGATGTACTGGGTCCTGACAAAGATGCCAGCTCCAATAATGGCAATGGTTGGAGGTAGGTTTTCCATTCTTTTGTCTCTTAAACGTGCTACAAACAACCTCTTGGTTAGAGAACAATAACTTGGATCAGCTAAATTGGCCGACAAAATGTGTCATCTGTTCTGTTGGGGTGGACATGAGACGGGACGAAGACAGTGGTGAGCTTTGTCTGTTGGAAGATTACCTAGAAATGTCGGTATGATTGAGAAGAAGGAGATGCACACTAATTGGATGTAGTTAGTTGCTTTTTGTTTTGGGAAAAGTTCACTTTAGTACCTTATAATTTCATGGATTGATACTTAGCGACCTATGAGTTCAAAAACATCCAAAATAACTCTGAGGTTTCAAAAGGACTTCACAGGCAGTAGCTCCCTTGTCTGGTACCAAAACAACATCATTTTTGTATTACATGGCTCTCTAGCTCAGATTTATTTATTTTCTAAAATAATATCAAATTTATTTATTTTATTTATTTTCAAATAACCCCAAACCTTAAACCTGAACCTCACCCTCCTCCTAATCTTCATTGCCTTCCTCATTCTAATCTTTACCAAAAAGAACTAACCTTGTAAGGGTCTGCAAGAGCTCTTCGACAACTTGGAAGTTAACATTAGCTAGAAGCTCGTGAAGAACCAGAGTCCAGCCCGGGTCTAGAAACGGACTTGATTGTGGTTCTTATGTAAACAGAGTAACCGAGAGGAGGCCCTTGGAGGGGAGACCAAAAGAGCATTGGAGATTTTTGATTGGATGATGGAGGCCCAGCCATTGAAGAATGAGTGGATCTTCTTGAGGCTAGGTTCTTGGGATATATTGGCTGGATGGAGGATGCACGCAAGGTGTTTGACGAAATTATCTCAAGGGATCCCACATTGTTTGAGGCGTCGTTCGAGCACACTTGCTTATGGACAGTTACGACAAGGGGAGGCATTTATCAGGAGGCTATAAGAGGTGTTGGTGAAGGAGGATACCGCTGCCAAGAAGACATTGGATGTTGCGGTGGAGGAAAATCGGGTCAAAGAGTGAAGAGATTTTTTAAGGAAGAAGATGGTGTTTTTGAAAAAAATAAAATGAAATTAGGATTATTTTGAAGTTTGCCTTAAAGATAGGAGGATGTCCAAATGGCCACGTCAACCATAAAACGACGTCATTTTGGTCCGGGCAAGGGATGCTGCCCATGAAGTCCTTTTGAAACCTCGGGTTATTTTGGATTTTTTGAAACCACAGGTCGTTAAGTGTCAATCCGTGAAACCACAGGGTACTAAAGTAAACTTTTCTCTTTTGTTTTAGTTTAGGGAAAAGTGGGAAACGATTGAGAATTAGTAAGAGTGTGTTCGGTGTACAATTACTGAAAAGAAAAATAAAGAGAGAGTTAATGTACCAATCAATAATGTAATCACATATATATAGTTTTAATACGAGAATGTAACAGGTACAAAATTTAGGCATTAACAATCTAACCCGACTTGAATAATTTTACACATACTAATTTCACAAAACAAGGCATTTAGTTATGAAAGAGTTTAGTATCACCATTCTAAGGACACATTTACTTCCTACAGATCACTCTGGGACATATCATTAACGTCATATCTTTCGAGTGGCAAAAATTCAACGCATCAAAATTTTATTAAAAAAAAGCTGAGTTGTGGGCGTCAAACCGAAAAAGTTGGAGTGCGCACGTGATTTGTGACCGTCTGATTGCGTGCACACAATATATCCGACGGTCCACATCCTTTTCCTATATCGACAGTCCAAAATTACGCTAGATCTATCATCCAGATCATTTGTGCAAATAATCTAATGATTCGAATCGCGTGTACACATATACACGACTCTCTCATGTGTACAATATCCATTCCGCGTGAAACTACTAGTACCATTCTGCTAGTCCCTTTGTGTCGGATAATTTTATACAAATTTTTGAATCCAAATAATTAGACTTTTGGATTAAAAATTTTTAAAAAAATATTTGTACAATTTTGCAATATTATGTTTGATATATACATATATATTTAATGTTTTCATAATTTTATAAAATTAGTTTAGTACAATAATCTCATTTGTATTGTTTAAATTATGACATTTGAGATAAATTATGTAATTTGATATAAATTATGTATTTTTATGTAATTTGATGTAAATTTGTATTTTTACATAATTTTTATGTAATTTGATGTATAAATTTTGTATTTTTATGTAATTTTTAGTAATTTGATATAAATTATGTATTTTTATGTAATTTATATATTATTTCATAACCTAACCCTTAAACCCTTTAAAACCTAACCTTTAAACCTTTGATAACCTAAGCCCTTGTTATGTAATTTGATATAAATTTTATATTTTAATATATTTTAATATAAATTATGGAATATAATATAATTTTATGTAAATTATAAACTCTAAACCCTAACCCTTACCCTAACTCCAAGCCTTACCCTTACCCTAACCTTTACCATAAATCTTAACCATACATTTGTAATTGGAATTACTATTTGTAATTGAAAAAATTTATGTAATTATTTAATTATACTTTACATGTGTTGTAAAAAATTCTAATTAGTTTGGGATTAAATTAAGAATCAAGCGATTTATGTTTTTTTAAATTCTATAATTTTTTCAATTTCTCATGTAATATATTTTGAATTTAATAAAATTTTCATTTCGCAAAATTTAGTGCTTCGAGATTAAATTTAGCGTTTTCGAAGTTACGCGAATCAATATTCGAGTCTAATACACTTAACTGAATTTTCAAAAATTGAGTTGAAAAAAAAGCTGACGTGTTGCCTAGGGTGTGGCACTGTAACGAGAGCACCACTGTAGGCTGAAAATTGAGAACAGGGGTGCGGGTGACGTGGCACCTAGGACGTGCATTGTAGCGGGAGCGTGAATGCAGATGGTCTAAGAGCTGATGAGGAGGGTTATGAACTCACTCTCATAGAATAGAGAATCTAGTCTAGTATCCTTAGAAGAAAAAAAATAGGGAAAAAGTACACTTAACCTACCTGTGGTATCACATTTTTCGCGTTCAGGATGTGTGGTTTAAATTTTTTTTTTAGTCCCTGTAGTTCAAAAATTTTGACAGCATATGGTCCTTACTCGAATGACTGAGTTTCCTTGCACGTGTGGCACGCCACCTCGCTACTGACTGGGTTAGATGGCAAACATCAATTTAGTCCGTAAGAGTTGATATTTATTTTTAATATTTATCCCAAACTTTCTATTTAAAATTATAATCCCTCTTCTCCTAATTCCTCCCCCACCCCTTTTCTTCCCGACCACTTCCTCCTTCTTTGAACCTCCTCTCCTCTCTTGTTGTCTAATCCAAACCCTAAAACCCTTAAAACACCATCCCTAAGACACATAAGCAAGAAAATGGGAGCTCGGAGAGCCTGGCGTTACTTCCATCGATGCTCTCTCTAGCCTCCCAATTCTCAAACCTATTCTTCATAAGCAATTCCTCTAGTGAGTTAGCCCCCCTCACTTTTCTGTGCTCGATGGGGCTTACGATGTTCTGAGCTAAAACCCTAGACCTGTGCATTGGTTCTCGTAGTAGCGGGTGGAGTTAGGTTTATAATCTATCGGGAGAAAGTGACCCGTAGAAGATGCGTGTTTGGCTTGGGACGTTTGATTCCACCGAGGATGTCGTGCGTGCCTCCTTTGGCTACCTTCAACCTCGAAGTCTTGTTCGAAGAGGGGGAGAATTATGATAACACCCTCGACAGCAACGGTGACCCGACCCGTCAACCCACATCCAGTGGCATGAGCAGTACAGTAGAGTCCTTTAGCGGGCCCAGTATTTGCTACCCTTCGACAGACAGGGGGAGCCAAAAGGTGGCGATGGTTCTGTCGGCCGGGGACTTTGGGGTGTCCTGTAGGTGGGTATTTAAATGTCAATTCTTGGGGACTAAATTGACAATTGCCATCTACCCAATCAGCGACGAGGTGGCGTGCCATGCGTGCAAAAAAACCTAGTTATTCGGGTAAGGACCGTATGCTGTCAAAATTTTTGAACTATGATGAGTGTCAAAAACACTCATTATTTATGTACATTTTAGCGTAAGTTTACGTTTGTTACTTATCGTTTTTATGAGTTTTCTTTGTCTTTGTCTCGTTTTTATACATTTTGTACTTTTGTCGCATTTGTTCATTTTTCTTATGTTTTCTTGTGTTTTAGGAGCTTTACAGACAATAATCTAAGGAGGCACGATCAAGATCTTGAGGATGCAAGCAAAATGGACTCGACAAGGCAAAATGGTAAAAAGATTGGTTGAAACCGTAGCTACCCGTGGAGTACGTCGGGCCAGACCTCTTCTGACTAAATAATCATAACTTCCTTATACAATGTCGGATTGAGGTGCCGTTAGTGGCATTGGAAAGAAGACATCCGTAGCTACAACATATCAAAAGGGCGTCTACTAATTCATCGTACAAAAGGGTAAAACGATTGATCCAATGTCATGGGTTGATTATGTCCGAGTGGGCCAAATTTGAAGGCTTGTTTTGGGCCCAAGATGGCCTTCTTGGCCCAAATTCGTGGCTGCCAACTTGGATGAGAATGGATGGAATATGAGTGGGAAACATGGAGATATTTTCTTGCCTAACTTTCCTTGACTTTTGTTATACTTTAGGCTAATGGCAAACATCTTTTGGAAAAGTGGTTAGACTTAGTTGCCAAAGCATTTATCTCTCATCAATGCTTTGTGATTTTTGGCTTGTAATAGAATTATTGAATAAATGAGAGATAGAGGCAGCCAAGAAAAAAAAGAACTCACGTATCAAACCAAAAGAAAAGAAAGAAAAGAAGAGAAGGAGAAGAAGAAAAAGAAGAACCAAGCTTATGCTTGGAATTTGTAACTCCTTCTTACCTTTTCATTTCTAGATTTTCCTCGCTTATTATGTAAAATAAATGTATGATAAGTGTGTTAATGTATTAAGTATGTTTATGTTCAAGTTTTGTTCAAGTATGTGTGAGTAGTAAGTTTTGTGGTGTGATGCCTTGATCCTTAAGTAAGCTTGTGGTTAAATGGTTAAAAATGAAATGGATCATGTACTTGCTAAAGGACTTAATGCTTGTTCTAATTTGATCACTTAGAAACATGATTAAAATCAAGTCTTGAGCCCGAAAGAAGATAGATTTGATTGAAAGTTTAACTTGTTGATCCGTTGCCTCATGAGATGAAAATCCCACTTGGTGATTGGTTATCCAAAAGGGTGATGTTTATAGTTGTTGCTTAGTTAGGATTTTATGACTCGTGGGGGCAAAAGCACATCGAGTTCACTTGATCTTAGGTAAGTGTCAATTTAGACTTATCTTACACTTTAAACACCCGGATCGTGACACGTACGTAATAAACCATCGAACCACCTAGCTTGTTTAAGTATATGGTATCATACCACTTTTGTCTATCTTGATATATCTTGTGTTCTTGTGTGTTGTTGTGAGTTTGCATGATTTAAATTGAGTTTGTTGTTGTTTTATGCATGTTAATTTGTTAAGCCACCTAAACCAAACCAAAGAAACCAAAGACATAAAATTCCTAAAGCTATCGTGGAATTGACAACCCTACTTCATAAACTATATTGCGTCGGAGGCGTGTCTAAATGTGCATGTCATCAATTGGCATCGTTACCGGGGATTTGAGTTTCGAAGCTAAAGCTTAGCTTAAGAACTTGAGTTAGGAGTTTTTAGCTACTGCTACGTTCTGATTTGAATTTTTTGGCCACGTTAGATTCAAAATTTGTAAAACTAAGCCACGGTTGAATTAAATATTTTTGTGTCTTCTTTTTTAACGCCGCTGAGTTTGCTCATTTTCGACTTAAGACGAAAAAGTTATCGCGTTTACAAGACATAAAGGTCAAATCTTGCGAAAAACTTACCCGAAAATTCTTGCCGAAAAATTTAGGTTTGCATTTTAATTTTCCAAGGGAAAAACGTCCAAATTTGTAAAATCAAGCCAAGACAACTTTGTGGACATGGAAGTCATCTTTCCATAGCCATTGAGTTTGCCTAAAAAGAAGTTTGGACGAAGAAGTTATCGCATTTTGAAGTCACAAAGGTCAAATCTGACATTTCTTGCGAAAAACTTGCTCGGAAAATTTTGGTCAGCTCGCATTTTAGTTTTCTGGAGGTCTTTGATTCCGAATTTTTGAAAACAAGTCAAGGTGAAGTTGTAGTTTGGGAAGTCTTCTTTTCATAACCACTGACCTCATCAAAAAAGAGGTTTGGACGAAAACGATATCGTATTTTGAAGTTGTACGTACAAAATACAATTTTAGACGAGTCTTGCCAAAACGTAGAATACAATTAGCCTCGTATTTTCACTATTTGAATAGTGAAAATATAATCTGGGAAAAATTTCCTTAGATAAAGTTGTAGCATTGAAAGTCTTCTTTCATTTGCCACTAACCTTGTCTAAACAGGAGATCGGACGAAAAAGTTATAAATTTTCTAAGTCGCATGCCCAAAACGCGCTCAACCACCAACTTCCCTTTGGAAAGTGAAGTGGACATAGCATACTTGGAAAGGACATTGCGACAAGAAAAATTTTAACAAGAGAGGCTAAATCAAGAAAGACATCAACAAGAGAGGATGAATCAACAAGAAAAACCACAAGGGGAGGCACAAGGAGCTGGTGGTGCTCTAGCAGCTGGAGGTGCTCAACCACCGCAACAACCTTTAATGGACTACGGTAAACCAACCTTAGGGGGGCGCTTACCGGAGTGCGAAGGCAAGAAGTAAATACTAATGAATTTGAACTTAAGCCAACCGTCATACAAATATTACAAAATTCCTCTCAATTTTATGGTTTACCTAATGAAGATCCTAATGACCACCTTGGGGACTTCATGGAGTTAGCCGATAATTTCAAGTATAGAGGAATATCTGATAATGCCCTTAAGTTAAGGATGTTTCCTTTTACTTTAAGGGATAGGGCGAAGCTTTGGTACAAGCAATTAAAGGGAACTTCCATAACTACTTGAGAGGAGTTAGCGAATGCTTTCTTGAAAGAGTATTTCCCATACTCAAAGACAAACAAACTTGTTAAGAAAATTCTCAATTTCCAACAATTTGAAGGCAAGTCTTTGAGTGAAGCTTGGGGAAGGTTCAAAGAACTACAACAAAGTTGCCCACGCCACAACTTGACAGAAGAATGTTTGCTAAAAACTTTCTACTTTAGTCTAGGACCAACAATAATAGGAACAGTTGACGCTGCCTCAAATGGAAATTTCCTGAGAAAAGGTAGGGAAGAAGCCCTCTTTATCTTAGACGAATTGGCAGCAACAAATCAGTTAAGGGCTAGTGAGAGAAAGAAGCAACCTATGAGAGAGGTTAGAGAGCTTAAAGAGCCACAGGAGCACAGAGGGATGCTTGAGCTAGATACTCAATCATCTTTTCAAGCTCAGTTGGATGTAATGGCAAAGCAAATGCGTGAAATGAACTTAAACAAAGTCGATGCCATGGCAATACAACAAATGTTTAGACACACTTCCGATGCAATATAGTTTATAAAGTAGGGTTGTCGATCCTACGAGGAATGAGGTTGTGCCTTACTCAGCTTACTTACTTAGCTTTAGGAATTTTATGTCTTTGGTTTCTTTGGTTTGGTTTAGGTGGCTTAACAAATTAACATGCATAAAACAACAACAAACTCAATTTAAATCATGCAAACTCACAACAACACACAAGAACACAAGATATATCAAGATAGACAAAAGTGGTATGATACCATATACTTAAACAAGCTAGGTGGTTTGATGGTTTATTAGGTACGTGTCACGATCTGGGTGTTTCAAGGCAACTCATCTACACTTTTGTGCTAGATAAGTCTAAATTGACACTTACCTAAGATCAAATGAACTCGATGTGCTTTCGCTCCCACGAGTCACAAAATCCTTATTAAGCAACAACTATAAACATCACCCTTTTGGATAACCAATCACCAAGTGGGATTTTCATCTCACGAGGCAACAGATCAACAAGTTAAACTTTCGATCAAATCTATCTCCTTTCGGGCTCAAGACTTGATTTTCATCATGTTTCTAGGTGATCAAATTAGAACAAGCATTAAGTCCTTTAGCAAGTACATCATCCATTTCATTTTTAACCATTTAACCACAAGCTTACTTAAGGATCAAGGCATCACACCACAAAACTTATTACTCACACATACTTGAACAAAACTTGAACATAAACATACTTAATACATTAGCACACTTATCATACATTTAATTTACATAATAAGCAAGGAAAATCTAGAAATGAAAAGGTAAGACGGAGTTACAAATTTCAAGCATAAGCTTGGTTCTTCTTTTTCTTCTTCTCCTTCTCTTCTTCTCTTTCTTTTCTTTTGGTTTGGTACGTGAGTTCTTTTTTTTCTTGGCTGCCTCTCTCTCTCATTTATTCAATAATTCTATTACAAGCCAAAAATCACAGCACATTGATGAGAGATAAATGCTTTGGCAACTAAGTCTAACCACTTTTCCAAAAGATGTTTGCCATTAGCCTAAAATATAACAAAAGTTAAGGAAAGTTAGGCAAGAAAATATCTCAATGTTACCCACTCATATTCCATCCATCCTCATCCAAGTTGGCAGCCACGAATTTGGGCCAAGAAGGCCATCTTGGGCCCAGAAGACCATCTTGGGCCCAAAACAAGCCTTCAAATTTGTCCCACTCGGACAGAATCAGCCCATGACATTGGATCAAGCGGTTTACCCTTTTGTACGATAAATTAGAAGACGCCCTTTTGACATGTTATAGCTACAGATGTCTTATTTCCAATGCCGCTAACGGCGCCTCAATCCAACATTGTATGAAGAAGTTATGATTTTTTAGTCAGAAGAGGTCAGGCCCGACGTACTCCATGAGTAGCTACGGTTTCAACCAATCTTTTTACCATTTTGCCTTGTCAAGTCCGTTTTGCTTACATCCTCAAGATCTTGATCGTGCCTCCTTAGATTATTGTCCGTAAAGCTCCTAAAATACAAGAAAATATAAGAAAAATGAACAAACTCGGCAAAAGTACAAAATGTATAAAAACAAGACAGAGACAAAGAAAACTCGTAAAAATGATAAGTAACAAACGTAAACTTACGCTAAAATGTACATAAATAATGAGTGTTTTTGATACTCATCACACCCCCACACTTGAATCTTTGCTTGTCCCCAAGCAAAACTCAAATGCAGACACAGACAAAACAGAAATCATATTAAAACACACAAAACACATAATGAAGTAAAGACTTGGCAAGACTCGATCAAAACTTAACTTCCCTAAAAAGAACATCAACTTATGTCAAAATCTCACCATAAACCTAGTTAGTCCATTAATTCAAAACACAAAGCACTACAAATTAGTAGACACCTCAACACTTTATTGTTTAAACAAGTGTTGACTCTATGTAAAAGATACTAGAAGGTTAAACTCTCAAGGATAGTAACGTGTATCACTCATATAGTGTATATGGTCAACTTCCTATCACTTGCATATAGGTCAATATCTCAAAGCATCCTACGTCCTACTCAGCATTATCTAAATGTTGCAATAGTTGTCAATGATCAGGGGGCTTTTCATCAGGTTGTAATGGGGCTGAAGATTAGGGTGAGGTAAATTTGTATGGATAGTGGCTAAACCACCAATCCGAGGACTATATACAAAAACTAAGCAGTCTCTCGTCTAGTCTAAAACATCCTCACCAAGTATAATAGCATGCTCCCCAATATCCCTATGTACTAAGACCTAAAAGCTCAAGTTTTGCCTTGAAACCATGCTTTATCCAACTTCACATTCTTTTTTACTTCATTTTCTTTTCATTTTCTTCCATTTTTTTCTCGATTTTCTTTTTTTTCTCTTTTTTTCTTTTCACTTTTTTTCACAAACATAAAAAAAACTATACAAACTAAGCATATCTAGGCAAAACTCGGCTCACTGTCTATCCATCCCACTATCACCAATCCAACTACTGAAGCTATAGTAACAAAGCTACCAACTAAACCATCCCAATACAAATCATCCTAAAAGTCCTCAGATCAAATGGTCAAAGGTAAGGAAATTTGGTCAAGTTTGGCTTATAATTGGCTTCCTTATCTAAGATTAAGAAAAGGCTCAGCTCAAATAGTTTAATGCAATTGGTTATTAAGGATTTTGTCTCTAAAGCTCTAGGCTCGAATATCAAAGAATGTGCCGTCATCTCACTAACTTCCACGCAACCTAGACTATGATAAGTACTAGTAGGATGCCTCATCAACTAACACTAGTATGCACCTTATGAAAAAATAGAGACTGGTGTCTCTTCCATCGGCTCAAGTCCTCACAAGGTTCACTCAATAACCCTTTAGTCTAGTCTACATAATGAAACTACTCGTTTAAACAACCAAGTATGAGGTTTCTACCAATTCCTAGGCTTTGTGCTCGAATTAAATCCCATAACTAAGAGTTTGATAAAATTCTAACACAAGTTGAAAATTTTTGAGGGGGGTCAAATTTTTGAAAAATTCTTGCCAAGTCTAAACCTACATATCATAGACACTTTAAACAACCTAAGAAAGGAAGATTCTTAGAAGGAACCCTCCCCCACACTTGAATGACACATTGTCCTCAAGGTGTCTACGATACTAATAAACACCTAATTACAAAAAGAAAACAAAGTTGAGATAGTTTTATCTCGATGATCTAGTACGTTAAGAAGCAGCAATGAGATTGAACCCTGCAGAGCTCAAAATGGGAACACTTCCGTACCAAATCACCAAAGATACGAATAAACAGATCTCAAAAACACAAAATAAAGATAAGCAAGCAAACACAAAAGTAAACATATAAATACAATATCACTTAAAGTCACAGTTATAAATGAAAGAACAAAATCGAGTGACATAACACATATAACTAAATAGAAAGAAAGAAAAGAAAAAAATAAAAGAAAAAAAAACTCCCTTCTAGTCTTCCTGTAATAGTCTCCATTAGATCCTGCATCACCCGCTATTGGAGAAGTCATTCCGGGTGTTTGGTAACGTGTGTCAGAGGTTGGCGAGCCTTAAACTTGTGATTTGTGGGTGAAAGTTTTGGATGTGGGTGAGTAATGGCAAAAAGCGGCAAGTGTATAAATATATAGATTCGAATTTTGCCCTAGCTGGCATACACCAACCTAACCTGGAGTGCACCAGATTTTCGTGTTTTAGCTAGTGCTGCACTCAATCCTCTGTTGGAGGAGATGGTGGAGGAGTGTAGTTCATGTGGGCACCATATTTCTCTGCCCATAAACGCATCCATGCCGCGTGCGCTCTCTACTCCTCCTAGAAGGCTCGCTGCGCCTCCTGTTCTGCCTGCTGTGCTTCCTTCTCTGCTTACTGCGCCATAGCATAATCCTGCACCTGTTCCTGCAAGGTAGTAAACTTGACACAAAGGGAGTGGAGCTCACCATAGTAATTTTGACTCTTCTGACTCATGGTGATGTCCCTCATCCTCTTGGACTGGCTCCTCCTCTCTTTCTCTCTGCTCGTGAGGGTCTTGAGGGCCATACTCCTATACTGGCACTAGAAGACCCAACCTGGCAAAGCGATCTATAAGAGTTTGGTGCGTCGCCCAAGGCCTGTGTCAAACTACCTCCTCACCATCTACTCTAATCTTCTCTATGAGGTAGCTCATTTGAAGCTTCTTGATGCCTAGCCTAATAGGCCTGGTCTTTGGTCCCTCAAAATCTGCATATAGCTCAGGGCTCTTCATTTTTGCGATGACATATATGATATGCCCTAAGTATAAACGCTTAGGCTCCTTATCACCGATTACTCTACTAAAGCAATCAATGATCATGACATACGTGCTAAAGTCTATAGAATGGCGCATGCAGTCAATGACATAAAGCTGGGGGCAGAAAACCTTTGACTCTTCCCATTGACCACTATAAGTCTGAGTCATAAAGCGATGAAGGATCACCAAATGTGGTTCCCTAATAAGGGCATTTGAAGCCCACCCTGACTCATATCTATAATGCCCGTGATCTCTCTCCACGTAGTATGGGCCTCAGCAGTTGAGTGAAAATCTAAGAGACCTCCTCTAGGCTTAAGCTTAAGGAGGTCAATCAAATTAGTATCCCTCATCTTAAACTTCTCGCCAAATAACCTAGTAGTGAAAGTTTTTCTGTTTGGCGCAATCCGTAAAGTGCTATAGAACTCTAAACAGAGCTCCTGCCTAGCAGCTATACTCTGATCAGCAAAATACTCCCAGCCTAATCACTGCAAATCATCCTTCAGTTCATCAGCTACTCCTAATTTTTCCATATCAGCCCAATCAATCTTAAAGTGGCTAATAGCATTTACTAAGGAGATCTATTGATACCTCTCTCCCTCCGACTCATCAAAAATTGGGAAGGGAGCATCGTAACGGTTGCAGATGTCATCTGAATCGGTAGGTGATGATGTAGATGATGCTGATGGCGTAGGAGTCCATTGACGCTTCCTCTTCTTCGTTCAGCGAATTCAGCTAATTCCTTCACCTTCTGACTTTGTGCACTATTTTTGTATATTGGGTAATGTGTCCTAGAGCTTAGTAAGCTTGGGCTCCTGTGGGTTTGCAGTTTTGGGTTTCAGGTACGAGAGGATTTGTAATTGTGACCTAAAATTTTGCATCCCGCCCTTATATTCTATCCTATTCTGACCTAAGTGGCGTACGCCATAAATGACTGGCGTATGCCACTGGTTCGTGAATGACCAGATTTTAGTATGCCGTCTACATACGGTGTACTATACATATACTATATACATAAAAACTACACACTTATAATATAAACTCACATATAATAATCTAATCTATTTTTTTGCGTTTTCTATTTTTTTTGATTTTTTTGGCTTTTATTTATGCTGCGTTCCTGGAAAGCTTGAAAACCAGATGCCCCATTTTGATGGGTCATATCTTTGATGGATTGTCAGTTATCGCAACCTATTTGGCGCTAAGCCTAGTAGGGTCACAACGTAATAGCACGGTCGCTCGATTGGTGTATAGTACTATGCAAATGCAATCACCATCAAAGATGCAATTTCGATATCCATAACTCACACAGTTCTTCAATCGCATACCAAGACGAACTGCCTGGCCTTACGACCTTTTCAGCACGAAGCTTAATAGGGTCTTGACGTAATAGGACAATTTGCTCAGTTTGTGACATAGTACTATTTTTGCTACAAACACCGTTGTGTTCCAATTTTTCACATTTGTGACAGAAACCAACTTTTGACATCCTATTCTTGTAAGCACTCCCGAGGAACATCAAAGAGTGCTTACAAGAATAGGATGTCAAAATTTGGTTTCTGTCACAAATGTGGAAAATTGGAACACACTGGTATTTGTAGCAAAAATAGTACTATGTCACAAACCGAGCGAATTGTCCTGTTATGTCAAGACCCTGTTAAGCTTCGTGCTGAAAAGGTTGCAAGGCCAGGCAGTTCATCTTGGTACGCGATTGAAGAACTGTGTGAGTTACAGATATCGAAGTTGCATCTTTGATGGTGATTACATTTGCATAGTACTATATGCCAATCGAGCGACCGTGCTATTACGTCATGACCCCACTAGGCTTAGCGTCAAACAAGTTGTAATAACTGACAATCCATCAAAGATATGACCCATCAGAATGGGGCGTCTGGTTTTCAAGCTTTCCAAGAACACACCGTAAATAAAAGCCAAAAAATAAAAAAAATAGAAAAACAAAAAAAATTAGATTAGATTATTACATGTGAGTTTATATTATATGTGTGTAGTTTTTATGTATATAGTATATGTATAGTACACCGTATATAGAAGGCATACTAAAATCTGGTCATTCACGAACCAATGGCGTACACCACTTAGGTCAGAATAGGACAAAATATAAGGGCGGGATGCAAAATTTTAGGTCACAATTACAAATCCTCTCGCACCTGAAACCTAAAACTGCAAACCCACAGGAGCCCAAGCCTACTAAGCTCTGGGACACATTACCCAATACACAAAAATAGTGCACAAAGTCAGAAGGTGAAGGAATTAGCCGAATTCGCTGAACAGAGAAGAGGAAGCGTCAATGGACTCCTATGCCATCAGCGTCATCTACATTATCACATATCGATTCAGATGACATCTACAACTGCTACAATGCTCCCTTCCCAATCTTTGATGAGTCGGAGGGAGAGAGGTATCAAAAGGTCTCCTCAGTAAATGCTATTAGCCACTTTAAGATTGATTGGGCTGATATGGAAAAATTAGGAGTAGCTGATGAACTAAAGGATGATTTGCAGTGATTAGGCTGGGAGTATTTTGCTGATCAGAGTATAGCTGCTAGGTAGGAGCTCTGTTTAGAGTTCTATAGCACTTTACGAATTACGCCAAACAGAAAAACTTTCACTACTAGATTGTTTGGCAAGAACTTTAAGATGAGGGATACTGATTGATTGACCTCCTTAAGCTTAAGCCTAGAGGAGGTCTCTTAGATTTTCACTCAACTACTGAGGCCCACGCTGCATGGAGAGAGATCACGAGCATAGATGGATATGAGTCAGGGTGGGCTTCAAATGCCCTTATTAGGGAACCACATTTGGCAATCCTTCATCGCTTTATAACTCAGACCTACAATGGTCAATTGGAAGAGTCAAAGGTTTTCCGCCCCCAGCTTTATGGCATTGACTACATGCGCCATTCTAGAGACTTTAGCATGTATACCATGATCATTGATTGCTTTAATAGAGTAATCGGTGATAGGGAGCCTAGGCATTTATACTTAGGGCATATCATATCTATAATCGCAAAAGCGAAGAGCCCTGAGCTGTATGCAAATTTTGAGGGACCAAAGACCAGGCCTATCAGGCTAGGCATCAAGAAGCTTCAAATGAGCTACCTCATAGAGAAGATTAGAGTGGATGGTGAGGAGGTAGTTCGATACAGGCCTTGGGCAATGCGACAGGCTGTTATAGATCGCTTCGCCAGATTAGGTCTTCCTATGCCAGTACAGGAGTAGGGCCCTTAAGACCCTCACGAGTAGAGAGAAAGAGAGGAGGAGCCAGTCCAAGAGGATGAGGGACATCACCATGAGTCTGGACTGATCCAGAAGAGTCACAATTTCTATGGTGAGTTCCACTCCCTTCGTGACCAGTTTACTACCTTGCAGGAACAGATGCAGGATTATGCTATGGCGTAGCAAGCAGAGAAGGAAGCACAACACACAGAATGAGAGGCACAGCGAGCCTTCTGGGAGGAGCAAAGAGCGCATGCGGCATGGATGCGTTCATGGGCAGAGAAATATGGTGCCCACATGAGCTACACTCCTCCACCATCTCCTCCAGCAGAGGATTGACAGGGAGTTCTTTACTCTTATCTTTATACATTTGATTTATTTTATTTTATTTTTAGTTTCCTTATTTAGTTGTATATATTTTTATTTTATTTTATGTGTCTCCCTTTTGTTTTCTATTTTTGTGAAGTGGCGCACGCCACTGGAGCCAGGCGTGCGCCACCAGCTAAAATACGAAAATCTGGCGCACTCCAGGTTAGGTTGGCGTACGCCAGCTAAGGCAGAATTCGAATCTATATATTCACACACCTGCCGCTTTTTGCCATTACTTACCCACATCCGAAACTTTCACCCACAAATTACAAGTCTAAGGCTCACCAACCTCTGACACACGTTACCAAACACCCAAAATGACTTCTCCAATGTCGAGTGATGCAGGATCTAACGGAGACTATTACAGGAAGACTAGAAGGGAGTTTCTTTTTCTTGTATTTTTATTTTTCTTTTATTGTTTTCTATTTAGTTATATGTGTTATGTCACTCGATTTTGTTCTTTCATTTATAGCTGTGACTTTAAGTGATATTGTATTTATCTGTTTACTTTTGTGTTTGCTTGCTTATCTTTATTTTGTGTTTTCGAGATCTGTTTATTCGTATCTTTGGTGATTTGGTACGAAAGTGTTCCCATTTTGAGCTCTGCAGGGTTCAATCTCCTTGCTGCTTCTTAACGTACTAGATCATTGAGATAAAACTATCTCAACTTTGTTTTCCTTTTGTAATTAGGTGTTTATTAGTATCATAGACACCTTGAGGACAATGTGTCATTCAAGTGTGGGAGAGGGTTCTTTCTAGGAATCTTCCTTTCTTAGGTTGTTTAGAGTGTCTATGATATGTAGGTTTAGACTTGGCAAGAATTTTTCAAAAATTTGACCCCCTTCAAAAATTTTCAACTTGTGTTAAAATTTTATCAAACTCTTAGTTAGGGGATTTAATTCGAGCACAAAGCCTAGGAATTGGTAGAAACCTCATACTTGGTTGTTTAAACGAGTAGTTTCACTATGTAGACTAGACTAGAGGGTTATTGAGTGAACCTTGTGAGGACTTGAGCTGATGGAAGAGACACCAGTCTCTATTTTTCATAAGGTGCATACTAGTGTTAGTTGATCGAGGCATCCTACTAGTTTTTATCATAGTCTAGGTTGCGTGGAAGTTAGTGAGATGACGGGGCATTCTTTGATATTTGAGCCTAGAGCCTTAGATACAAAATCCTTAATTACCAATTGCATTAAACTATTTGAGCTGAGCCTTTTCTTAATCTTAGATAAGGAAGCCAATTATAAGCCAAACTTGACCAAATTTCCTTACCTTTGACCATTTGATCTGAGGACTTTTAGGATGATTTGTATTGGGATGGTTTAGTTGGTAGCTTTGTCACTGTAGCTTCAGTGGTTGGATTGGTGATAGTAGGATGGATAGACAGTGAAGCCGAGTTTTGCCTAGATATACTCAATTTGTATAGTTTGTTTTATGTTTCTGAAAAAAAGTGAAAAGAAAAAAAAGAGAAAAAAAGAGAAAATGGAGAAAAAAATGGAAGAAAATGAAGTAAAAAAGAATGTGAAGTTGGATAAAGCATGGTTTCAAGGCAAAACTTGAGCTTTGAGGTCTTAGTACATAGGGATATTAGGGAGCATGTTATTATACTTGGTGAGGATGTTTTAGACTAGATGAGAGACTGCTTAGTTTTTGTATATAGTCCTTGGATTGGTTGTTTAGCCACTATCCATACAAATTTACCTCACCCTAATCTTCAGCCCCATTACAACCCAATGAAAAGCCCCCTGATCATTGACAACCATTGTAACATTTAGATAATGCTGAGTAGGACATAGGATGCTTTGAGATATTGACCTATATGCAAGTGACATGAAGTTGACCATATACACTATATGAGTGATACACGTTACTATCCTTGAGAGTTTAACCTTCTAGTATCTTTTACATAAAGTCAACACTTGTTTAAACAAAAGTGTTGAGGTGTCTACTAATTTGTAGTGCTTTGTGTTTTGAATTAATGGACTAACTAGTTTTATGGTAAGATTTTGACATAAGTTGATTTCTTTTTTAGGGAAGTTAAGTTTTGATCGAGTCTTGCCAAGTCTTTACTTCATTATGTGTTTTGTGTGTTTTTATATGATTTTTTTTTGTCTGTGTCCGCATTTGAGTTTTGCTTGGGGACAAGCAAAGATTCAAGTGTGGGGGTGTGATGAGTGTCAAAAACACTCATTATTTTTGTACATTTTAGCGTAAGTTTACGTTTGTTACTTATCATTTTTATGAGTTTTCTTTGTCTTTGTCTTATTTTTATACATTTTGTACTTTTGTCGCGTTTGTTCATTTTTGCTTATGTTTTCTTATGTTTTAGGAGCTTTACGGACAATAATCTAAGGAGGCACGATGAAGATCTCGAGGATGCAAGCAAAATGGACTCGACAAGGCAAAATGGTAAAAAGATTGGTTGAAACTGTAGCAACCCATGGAGTACGTCAAGCCAGACCTCTTCTGACTAAAAAATCATAACTTCCTCATACAATGTCAGATTGAGGCACCGTCAGCGGCATTGGAAAGAAGACATCCGTAGAACATGTTAAAAGGGCATCTTCTAATTCATCGTAAAAAAGGGTAAACCACTTGATCCAATGTCATAGGCTGATTTTGTCCGAGTGGGCCAAATTTGAAGGCTTATTTTGGGCCCAAGATGGCCTTCTTGGCCCAAATTTGTGGCTGCCAACTTGGATGAGGATGGACGGAATATGAGTGGGAAATATTGAGATATTTTCTTGCCTAACTTTCCTTGACTTTTGTTATACTTTAGGCTAATGGCAAACATCTTTTGGCAAAGTGGTTAGACTTAGTTGCCAAAGCATTTATCTCTCATCAATGCTTTGTGATTTTTGGCTTGTAATAGAATTATTGAATAAATAAGAGAGGGAGGCAGCCAAGGAAGAAAAAACTCACGTACCAAACCAAAAGAAAAGAAAGAGAAGAAGAGAAGGAGTGTAAGAAAAAGAAGAACCAAGCTTATGCTTGGAATTTGTAACTCTTTCTTACCTTTTCATTTCTAGATTTTCCTTGCTTATTATGTAAATTAAATGTATGATAAGTGTGTTAATGTATTAAGTATGTTTATGTTCAAGTTTTGTTCAAGTATGTGTGAGTAGTAAGTTTTGTTGTGTGATGCCTTGATCCTTAAGTAAGCTTGTGGTTAAATGGTTAAAAATGAAATTAATCATGTACTTGCTAAAGGACTTAATGCTTGTTTTAATTTGATCACCTAGAAACGTGATTAAATTCAAGTCTTGAGCTTAAAAGGAGATAGATTTGATCGAAAGTTTAACTTGTTGATCCGTTGCCTCGTGAGATGAAAATCCCACTTGGTAATTGATTATCCAAAAGGGTGATGTAGTTGTTGCTTAGTTAGGATTTTGTGACTCGTGGGGGCGAAAGCACATCGAGTTCACTTGATCTTAGGTAAGTGTCAATTTAGACTTATCCAGCACGAAAGTGTAGATGAGTTGCCTTGAAACACCCGGATCGTGACACGTACCTAATAAACCATCGAACCACCTAGCTTGTTTAAGTATATGGTATCATACCACTTTTGTCTATCTTGATATATCTTGCGTTCTTGTGTGTTGTTGTAAGTTTGCATGATTTAAATTGAGTTTGTTGTTGTTTTATGCATGTTAATTTGTTAAGCCACCTAAACCAAACCAAAGAAACCAAAGACATAAAATTCCTAAAGCTAAGTAAGTAAGTCGAGTAAGGCGCAACCTCATTCCTTGTGGGATCGACAACCATACTTCATAAACTATATTGCATCGAAGGCGTGTCTAAACGTGCCTCTCATCAAACTACAGGGACTAAAAAAAAATTTTAAATCACACGTTCTGAACGCGAAAAACGTGATACCACAGGTAGGTTAAGTGTACGTTTCCAAAAAAAATATGGCAAAGAGGCAAGTTCAATAGGCTAGTTTGAATTTCCAATGCTAACAATTCAAGATCCCAATTGATCGGAGCTGAAAAATTATTGAGAAAGTCCACCAAAATCTTGTAACCGGACTCAATTGTAGTATTAATGAATAAGTATTTTTGGGTTTGTGCAGATTCATATCACGGTTGGACCAATACGGCAACGACCGTACTCTTGTGTATTTTTTCGATTGATGTGACGTTACACGAAAATAGCGAGTGAATTATTCATTGACCGTATGCTTCACGTTGAAACAGTGAGATACATTAGTTAATTGCGCAAAATCATAAGATATGGACAAACTGTACGTTAAGAGATGACATTAAATATTTATTTTACTTCTAGTTAATTTATATCGTGCGTTTTAAGTTACGTTGTAAGTCAATTTTGTGGCTCAGAATACGTTGAGACCTATGATTGGACCACGTAGTAAATCTTTTGACGAATCAACCGTCGACACTAGCAAATTAGCAATTGAATTTTCTGACCGAGCTCGAGTTTCACGTTTTTATCGGTAAGTTTTTTTTTTATCGGTAAGTGGATGTTTGCGTATTTCAGTTAGAATCACAGAGAGTAAAAAGTTCAATTTCTTTGGAAGTTCGCGGATTTGAATTTGTAAATGTGATAAATACTATTTGAAATTTACAATTCCATGTTATTCGATTCTAAGCACAAGGCTACCAAATAACTAGGGGTGAGTTTAAAACCGTAACCGCAACGTAGCGCACTGCACCAACCCGCAAAAATAATACGGTGTCGGTATGCAGTTTGACACCGCAGCGCACCTAATCGGTACGGATTCGGTGTTTGAATTCTATCGCTTCCGCACCGCATCTTATAGAGCTAATCCTAGGAAGAATGGAACTAGTGCTTTACATCACCACTTGGAAATTTGCACCAAACTTCCTAAGAAAGAGTTGAAACAAAAAACATTGTCATTTGACCCGCCCGCTCAAGTTTGTAAGCTTAAGGCCATTGCTTTTAGTCAAGAAGGGGGTCGCAAGCATTTGGGGATGATGATTATTAAAAATGAGTTGCCCTTCAAAATTGTGCAAGGTGAGGGATTCATTGCTTATAGCAAGTACATGAATCCTATGTTTAATATACCACATAGGACAACGGTGGCCGGGGATTGCATGAAAATATATGTCGAGGAGATGATGAGGGTGAAAAAGTCTTTGAAAGGTCAGAGGTTAAGTTTTACAACTGATACTTGGACGTCAAACCAAACAAAGAATTACATGTGTTTAATTGGAAATTGGATTGACAAGGATTGAAAGTATCATAAAAGAATTTTGAACTTTTGTCAAATTGACGATCATAGAGGGGAGACAATTGGAGATAGTATTGAACAATGCTTAACTGAGTGGGGAATTGAAAAGATCTTAGCCATCACTGTTGACAATGCTTCATCGAATGATTCTGCTATTCATAATTTGAAGTCATCTAAGAGCTACAAATTGAAGAGCATAGTTTCTAATCATAACTACTTACATATGCGGTGTTGTGCTCACATTTTGAATTAGTTGTGCGAAGTGGAATGTTGCATGTTAATGAATCAATTATGAGGATTCGGAAGGCGGTGAAGTATATTGACCCTAGACACTTGAACACTGAAGTTATTGTTAACGGTGGGAGTTTAAAAGTGTTTTCTAGATAATTATTATTGTGGCTGGATGTGTGAAACTTGATTTTGACTTTTTTAGACCCTTGAACTTGGAAATGTTTTGTGGAATTGGTTATTGACTTTTTGTAAACTTGTTTATAAGAATGGGCCACAATTGTTCTATGTGTGTTAATGGGCCTTTAATGGAAATTACATACATTTCAAACCGCAGATTTCCAGGACAAATATCCCCCACCGTATCGCAATATGAAATTGCGATTTACCTTAAAATAGCGATGCGGTCGGTTTGTAATTTTGTAAAACTTAAAGTAAGGTGCGGTTCAATTTTTGTACACCGACACCGCAACACTGCCCCGAACTCACCCCTAAAAATAACTAATATAAATATGATGACAATAAAGTATAGACGTCACTAAAAAGATAAAAAAAAAGATTAAATCAGAAAATTGTAACAATAAAATGCATGTCACTTCGATTACTCTTCTAGTAAATGGTCGTGTTAGATAGGTGGTAAGATTGTTAATAATTTTCTTTAGCATTAAATACTTAAAGAATTCAAAATAACAATATTTCATCTCAATGTTGTATCAATTATTTACAAATATCAAACTTTAATTTAGTCGTCTTGCATCTAACAAACTCCTAGAAATATTTGGTTCTTAAAATATGGTAGCAAGATAGATATTGACCGATTGATCTAAGACCATCCACTACAGTGTCATTACTACTTATGCCATGTCAGATTTTTCCTTGCACTCAGTTTTCAGCCCATTATCATGTTGTTGCAATAGTGTCATGCCACTAGTCCACGTCAGCTTTTTTTCAGCTATGATTTTTTGGAAACACAATTAATTGTAGTCAACTCAAATATGGTTTTAAATAAATTTAAAGATGTTAAATTTAATTTTTGAATTAACAAAATTTATAATTTTACAAAATAAAAATTTTATTGAGTTTAAAATATATTACATGTCAAATTGAAAGGAAATTACAAAAAAATAAAAAGCATACATCTAGTAAAAACAATTATGTATTATGCAGTTTCGACAATAAAAAAAATGCTTAATCTCTTCCTTGTCTCATGATATGTCTCTTCCTTGAGCAAACAATACATGGAGAGTGGTTGTGAGAATCGTAAAATCAATTTAAATAGTAGTACAAGATCAAGTAACCAAATAGTAATTAGCCAAATTAGAGTTAGAACTTATCTATATAAAGAGTTAGAAAAGAAAAACCCTAAGGAAGAAAGAAAAAAGAAAATTTATAGGTCCCAAAAGTAGTTACCATTATTTATAAAATTCGATGGTGGAATGTTATTGAATTGATACAAAACTTTGGGATTCATTTCCTAACACCATGGGCAAGATTTTGGATGGTGGAGATATTGTTTAAAGATGTCTACGACTTTCTGCACAAATTAACTTTGATAAGTACGAATTTGAATAAAAGAGGAAGGTAAGTCACTTCATGATTTACTAGTATGTTTCTGTGATATCTTGCTTGATTTTGTTATTAGTTGTATGATGTTATTGCTTTCCTATTTGCGAGGTTTTTATTATGCAATCTATTTTATGTGAATTGTGTTAGGATTTGTTTATTGGGTTAGGATGATATCGTTTATGATTAACTAAAATTAATAAATGATGCATGTCATGTTCGTATATGTTTTATACCTTGTTTAGATATGATTTCGTAGTCGTTAAAGATAAGTGGATTCTGTCCTTGTTACATGATTGATATATTGCTCTGTGTTGTGAATTTCATATTTCAAATTGTGATTATGAGTCGCTGAGTTGTGGTGTTGATTTTAAAATTGTTGATTTGTATGGTTGATGTTGGATTTCTCATTTTGGGTTGTTGTAAGTAGATTCTGTCTGAGTCTAATGTGTTGCTATGAATCACTGATGTGATATTTGGACAATATTGGTATGATGGAGGTTGTGAATTGTGTTTTTGAATTATGAACTTTGATATATATTTTGATGCATACAGGATTATCCCGTACCTAGTAGACCGTAGTTTGTACATATTGCTTAAGGGGCAACCAGGTAACCCAAGTATGTGCGATCAAATGGATGGAAAGGTACGTGGACTATCTGGGTTTGTGAAAGCTGGTACTCCTGCCTAATGGGCCCTTATGGGAAAGGAGGAGTATTTATCACTAGACCACAAGAATCTTGACACGAGTGTAGGACTCTGGAGCTCCGTAAGTGAATGTGTTGTGATCATCGTGTTTCCATATATGAGTCCTATTTTGTTAGTTGGTTTAGTAAATTAGGTAAGCAACCTATGTGTCAATTCTGGAGAGCTTGATATTATACATGTGTTCATAATTTTATTAGTATTTGAATTTTGTCAATTTGTGAAGTTTGAATTAGTGATATCTATCTTATGCGAGTGTCGTTGATTGTAAAGTCTAATTTCATATAACTGGATTTAAGATTATGTATATGATTTAATATAAAATATGTGATATGGGTTGATGTATAAGTTTATGTACATTTACCGACTTACTGAGATGTGTATCTTCATTAATGTGCGCTGCTGTCTCAGATAATTCAAGGACTAGCTACGAGTGAGGACTAGAGGCAAGAACATGTATCATACATATTTAGTATTATTAAAACCCTCTACCTTCACTTCTACATATAACTTACTTTTACACTTGAGACTCGATTATAACTTGAGAACTTAAATGGCCTTACAAAGATTTTTACTCTATAGCAATTGACATGCCTAACATTCTAGACATGACAACTTAAATGGTATCAGAATAACCTCAACTTGTATGGTGTGACTTGAGAATCGAATGCGCCTACAAGTGAGGGATTATGGGATTGTGTGTATCTGGCACGATGAGGACATCGCAGATTTAAGGAGGGGTAAATGTGATACTATGTATATGTACTATATGAAAAGCTTAAGTGATTTGATTATTACTATCCATACCAAAAAGGTGTACCTTCTTTTCGGGCACATATCCTGAAAGAACTTCAAGGTTAAATGTATTTGACTGAGTGTAGGATCAGGATAGGTGAGGACAAAGCATGCTAAAAAAACTCATGTTGGTAAAGTGCAACCAGTCGATCAAATTATGAGGCATTATAATGGTTGTATTTACTTAGTGTATTTTGACCTTAGTGCTTAATTCTTTGGCCTCCATTAGTTGTTCCATTCTTTTGTCTTAATTTTTCTCTTACACATGCAAGATGTCTAAAATCTGTTATGCAGCAACTTTGGATTTTTTGCGTTCAATTTGTAGTGATTTGAGCTCTTTAAAGAACACATTATCGCTTGTAGTAGTTTTCTCTTTTCCTTTTGTAGCTCTCTTTTTCTTGGCAACCTTTAGCCAATTGGACACATCATTGTTGATTCTTTGCTCATTGAAGTAAGGGGCCAGTGGCAATTGAGTAATCTTCCTCCTCAGTGGTTCTTGTTCTCTTCGTATGTCTACCACTCTCTATATCTTGTGGCTCCTTCGGAGAAGTGAGAAATTGAGGGTCCTACATTTTAAGATTCTACTAGGGATGTTTGCGCATGATTTTTTTAAAAAACTTGCAAATTAGTAAAAAAAAATTGTGCGTGGTAAGATACATTTCATGCTCTTCAACCAATATATCAAACTCGACATGTCCTTTTCTTTTTTGGTAGGATGTATGGTATGCCTCAGTCCATCATCCACATGCGTGTGATAGGCATTTATGACCACTTCTCATATGCTCTATATTTCTTGGGCTAAGGTCAGCAGAATTGTTTATTTGACTTTAGTCATACGAATTTTTAATGCGAGCACAAAGTCCTTGCCCCTTCTGATTGTGACCGACGATGGCATCTTCACTACTCTGTATATAAGAAGACATTAGGACAATATCTTTTTTAGTTGTCCAAGTTTTAGATGTTGCTCTATTACCTTTTTTGATGGAGACAAATATGGTTGTGGATTTTTGGGGTCAAGTTTGCTAGATATTTGATGAGTTTTGTGAGTTATGATTTGGAGTAAATGATCTAATATCAGTCCAATCAACATCTTCACTAAAATCATTGGAATTCATATCTAGGATCAGAACTAATAAAAAGATGAGAGAGAAAGAAGTTTATGAATTGGTGTAAAAAATTGATATGAGATTGGTTTTTATTTATAGAGTTTTCAAACGATTCTGAACTGCACAAATTTTTCGAACCCTAAAAATTATACCAATTTAATACAATTTTTTTTTATAAATTATGAATAACATTAAAAAAATTCATTCATACAGAATGGTGTAAAATGGTAAAAAAATAGATATATATTTTTGGATTTTTTTAAAATTATTTTATAAAAAAATGACTATGTCGGGTCTGCCTAATCAGGACGGGACATCATAGCTCCATGACCAAAATAGTCCATTCTGATTGCATGTGTCAGTACAGCATTATGACTTACATAATGGCGAGCTGCCACATGTCACGAGAAGAGTACGCGCCTTCTCCATAGTGGATGGTCTAACCGAATTAAACAACAATAGACCGTGTTGACTAGCAACTTGATAGGTCATCTACGATTTGGAATCATCAACCTTGTCAAATTCGCATACTTGGGTCAAATTTGAACAAAAATATTATGTTACTAATTTCATAAAATTGTCTATAATGATTAACCAGTATAATATTATACGCTTTCTAAATTATGTTGAATTTGACTCAGAAAGCAACTCGACCCTAAAAGTAAAATAAGTTTACTTATTTTAAGACTCGTTTAATCATTTTCTAACTATACGATCATATATCAAAAAGCGTGAAATTACAGATATTAAAATTTTATTTTTTCAAATATAATCAGATCAACTAACAACATATTTATTCTAGTTTAATAATGAAGTCTCGCATTTTAACTATTGAAAAGATTTTATAGTTAAATATTTGTTGAAGTACGATAGTGTGATATTCAACTAAAAAATAGATTAATTGGTTCATGAAACTATATAAAAAAGAGCAAAGTGCCATATGGTCCTTGAACTTTGCCTAAATCATTATTTTAGCCATGATGTACCACCATTATTTTTTGATCACATCCTTCACGTTGAAATTGTGAGATCCATTACTTATTGCGCAACACCATAGGATATGCTCAAACTGTACGTTAAATTCCAATGAGATGACATTAAATGAAAATTGGAACGTGCTAAATTGAAACACGATTTCACCATTTAATGCCATGTCTTGGGTAAGTTATGGCCATGCAGCAAAAAGAACTTGTTATATCAATTCAAAAATAAAAACTAATTATATCAATTCCACCAAAGAAAACTAATTATATCAAATTAGTGATGGTCATATTCTAGTTAAAAGAGGTCTAAGTTTGTGTGTTTGAAATGTAATTTTGTTGAATATTTGTTAACAAAATTCATCTTTCAAAAACATTACACGGAGGCAAAAGGTCCGGACTGCTGGACCACTTATGGAATCTTTTAATCCCTATCCCAATTGCAATTGAGTCCCTTTTGAATTGCTATTCCAGGCTTGTCCATGCATGCGGTCCTTTCTGGTAAACAAGACAAGAGGCCAAAAGTAGGTTGGCTTCATTAGCTATCCCAATATCTTTTCTATATTTTTTTTTGTTGGAACAATATCTTTTCTATATCAATCCGTGCACGAGTTACTCGTTGAAGATAAATAAAGGTTTATTGCAATAATATAATATTGATATTTTGCTCTTTTTTTTAGATTACAATCGTTAACATCAAATTATACGGTAAAAAATACAAAGGATATGATGCAAAATCCTAAAGGACAAGATGTAATTAGCATGCCAACTTATTTTATTTTTATAAGAAAATATATTTGAGAAAAATATAATTTTAATATATGTGATTTCACATTTTTTTGACATATGATACTGTAGTTAGAAAATAATCAAACGAGTATTAAAGTAAGAACCACGTTTCATTTTTAAGGTCAAGTTGTTTTTGTTGAGTTGTGACGAGGAAATCTGGGGGCCGCGTACGCTGGAGAGAGCTTCAGTTTTTTGGACCCAGCGTGCGCTGGGGTACTCAGCGTCCGTTGGGTGCTACTGCGACAAATTCTCCTAATTAGTTCGGGACTCATTTTAGACTCCTAGTTCGACCTGGATAGGTTTTCTTATATTCTAAGTGTTTTCTACTATAAAGACATGTTACTAGGGTTGTATTAAGGCTTTGTGACTCAGTTTCCATCAATAAAAGTTCTCCTTTCTCACCGTGGACGTAGGCATTATGCTGAACTATGTTATATCTTGTGCCTGCGTTCTTTGTGTAACTTTGTTCTCATGTTGGTGTGTTTCTAACAATTGGTATCAGAGCTTTTGGTTAGAAGAATATGGACGGCACAAAGTTTTCTTTTGTGAAGTTCGATGATTCATCAAACTTTGGGTTATGGCAAAGGCGTGTCAAGGATCTCCTCGTGCAATAAGGAATGATCATTGCGCTATCGGAGAAGAAGCCCGAGAAGATAGGGGATTAAGAGTAGAAGGAGATGGAGGCCAAGGTAGTGGCGACAATTTGCTTGTGCTTGGCAGATGACGTGATGTATCACATGATGGATGAAGAGTCACCAGCTGAGGCATGAAAGAAATTGGAGGTAAGGTATATGTCTAAGTCTTTGTCAAACAATCTTTATCTTAAGCAACGGTTGTACGGGCTCAAGATAAAGGAAGGCTCGGATTTAAGCTAACATATCAATGGTTTCAATTAGCTTGTGAGCGACTTGAGAAAGGTTGATATGAAGTTCGAGGAGGAAATAAAACGTTGTTGCTCCTGAATTCCTTACCGAGTTCTTACGAGAATTTGGTTACAACTCTGATATTGAGAAAGGAGTCCCTAGAGTTGGAGAATATCATAAGTGCTCTTTTAGGATCTCTTCAAAGAAGAAAAACTGGAGATGAATGAACAGAAGTACTAGTTGTGAGGGGTAGCCATGGTGATCGAGGAGTAAAAGATGGAAAATGATCCAAGTTGGGGCCAAGGAGGTTTAGGGGTAATTGTTACAAGTATGGTAAAAAAAGGTCACTTGAAGAAGGATTGTCAAAGAAGACCTTGGGATCACGAAGGAGGATCAGGTTCTATAAATGTTGCCTTATGTTTGAATTGAGTGGATGGTGACTATCTTTTTTTTTATCAGGTCCAAAGCATTCAGATTCCTACATCTTGGATAGCACTTGCTCCTTTTATATGACACCCAAGAGAGGGTGGTTTGACATGTACAAGTTTGTTGATTCAGGTGTAGTGACTATGGGGTATGGTTCCACTTATAAGATTGCCAGTATAGGAGATATCTGAATTAAGATGCATGATAATGTCATGGTAAAGTTGTATGAGGTTAGGCATGTTCCAAAGTTGGAGAGGAATTTGATCTCATTATGAGCCTTAGATTATGGCGGGTATGACTACAAGGTAGTAGGCGGTCTAATCGAGGTAAAGAAGAATGTTGTGGTGGTGATAAATAGTGAAAGATATATTTGGAATACCTATAACTTAGTAGGATGCTCTATTAAAGATAGAGTCACATTATTATATTCTGATGGAGAGACAAGAAGCTCAGGTCATGTGAAGTTGGTTTACGTGAGGGAGCAAAAGCTCAACATGGATGGTTCGAGTAGAGTTGGGATTTGTGGAGACATGGATAGCAAGATATGGTTGCTTTATGGAGGCATGGTTGGCAAAAAGTCATGACTATCTTAGAGAAACTTTGTTAGCAGGGTCCTGCTATGGTTGTCTAAAGGGATGTGCACATCAAAGGTGTCTAGTTAGCTTGGCATTGGCATGTAAAGTTATTAGTAATATGAAGCACAAATTAGGTATCTCACTCAAGGCTGAACTTTGGTATTCAAAGCATATTGAGGGTTCTAATAGGTAGAACAAAAGGTTGCCCATTGTATGTTATGGCAAATAGCATTGGTTTGTGGCAAGGTAGTTTGGTGAAAAAGCACTTCAAGATGTTGGAGCATGGGACTGATCAAAAAATACAGAGTACGTCTATTGGTCGCAAGGTTGCTTCTATAAGATAACTTGCTATTTCGGGTTCAATAGAGATTGGAGGGAATATGCCAAATAAGCTCAGAAGTTCAAACCTTGGGACAAGCTCCAAGTGATTGAACAAAGGGACATGAGAAAGTTGAGATGGTCTTATTGATCATGGTAGTTATCTATAGTTCATGGAGTGAGTTGATAATCGAATCGAGTTTCACAAATTCTTATGGTTCTTTATAGGGCAGAGTCTTTGTCAAGGTGGAGTTTGTTGAAGTTTGGGTGGAGTTTCATAGTTTCTCGCACGAGATAATTTCTCGCCAAGGTAGAGATTATTGAGTTATGGTGAAGAAATTTAGGGGCAGCACGCACTGCCAGGCCGACATCTGCTGGGGTTCGAAAAAATAACTTTGGTTTTTCGGACCCAACATCTACTAAGATACCCAGTCTATTAGATGCTACTGCGATGGATTCTTCTAATTAGCTCGAGACTTGTTTTGAACTCTTAGTTTGACCTAGATAGGTTTTCTTGTATCATAAGTATTATCTACTATATAAAGACATGTTACTAGGGTTATATTAAAACTTTGTGACTCGATTCCCATCAATAAAAGTTCTCCTTTCTAAGCATGGACGTAGGTATTAGGCTGAACCATATTATATCTTGTGTATATGTTCTTTATACGACCTTATTCCTGTATTGGTGTGTTCCTAACAGTTTTCTGTGTAAACTCGTCCAAAAAAAATGACGTTATCTGCGTGCTTAGTTGACTAACAAATCAAAATACTCTATACTACTTGAATATATTTATTTTGGTCAAATTCAATATCATTTTAATCTTGTAGTTTTATCTCTCCCGATTACTTCATCTCTTTTCTTAACTTCATTTCTCATAACTACCCCTCTCTCCAGATCCCTTCAACGCGATGGTGAAGGGACCCATCTCCATCCACAACAAAAAAAAGAAGCCATTGTGGGTCCGCTCTTCTTCCCTTTTTGGGAAAAGGTTTTGTCCTTTTGCACTTTGGTGCTCCAATTCTCGCCTTATTATTCTTTCTTTCTTCCTCCCTCTTCTTCTTCCTCCTCCTCCTCCTCTTCTTCTTCTTCTTCTTCTTCCTGAAGGTGGTGGTCCTCACCCCTCAACGCCTTCCAACCAAACATCATTGTTCTATTACAACGCAAGCCCCTCTTCCTTGACCTCCTATACCACGATGCTGCATTTTCCTTAGTAATTTCCTCCTCCTCCAGTCCCCCTTTTCCTTCTTCTCACAAAATCCTAATTAGTTTCAATTATTTGATTAGAGCAGTACAATGCCGAATTAACATTAGAGGAGATAGGGGAGTTCAATATGATGGAGGAGGACTATGAGGTGAGTTGGCACCTGAGGGAGCTGAGGAGCCCGAGGTTTGATGAGCTGAGACAGAGGTCGGTTAGGTTTAAAAACCAGATGCAGGATTTGGTTGGATTTAAAAGGTGCGGGTGGAGGAGGAAAAGGAAGAAGAAGTCATCCCACTCGGATGTCACATAGGATAACAAACAGCATAGTGGCACAGATATGGCATTAATATGGACAATCATATGGTCGGGCACCTACCTAGCTGCACGAAACTCGAACATGTCTGAGAAAGTAAACCACTCAGACTGAATTTAGAAAAAAAGTCACACGCTCTTTTTTTAAACAACCAAATTATAAGGTACTTAAATGTACTTTTCTCAAATATCATTTGTACTACATAGGAATTTGCTCACCAAAATATTATTTTTGCACTTTCAAGTATGCTAAAGCTTTTTTTTTGAATTTTCAAGTTCAGCATATTGAGCTTAAAATTTGACGACTTTGGAGGACTTTTCGGCTTTGTTCTATTCTCATACAAAGTTTTTCTCTATTCGCAAGCGGTAGAGTTTGAACTTCCAACCTTTTAAAAAGGAGGTAGGATTTGTTGTTATCCTATCACCAAACATCGATCAGTAAGCTAAAGTTTTGTCACTACCCATATTGTGCAATTGCAACTTTTCCGGTTATCAATTATGAAGTGTTATAGAAGAGAAATCGCCGTCCAGAAAAGAGAGAAAAAGAGGATTAGATTAATCATTCTACTGAAAAAACAGGATTGGATCAAATATATTACCTACTAACTTCTTACTCTCTGTAATTCTATTTGAAATATACAAACATCTACTTATCGATAAAAACGTGAAACTCGAGCTCGGTCAGAAGTTCAATTGCTAATTTGCTACTGTCAACGGTTGATTCGTCAAAAGATTTACTCTGTGGTCCAATCGCAGGTCTCAACGTATTTTGAGCCACAGCAATTTCTTCCAACAGTTGATGATCAGCATGAAATATCATGTGTTAAACGCACGATATCAATTAACTAGAAGTACAATCGATGTTTATACATTACAAGTCTTCTAAAATATCATTTATAAACTCATAGAATGATGCTAAAACTAAACTACGGCCTTCATAATAATAATATTTTCTAAACATTTCATATTAAATTTTGATCGCAACCTTCATTTTAAGCGATATTACTACTAAAAAACTTTGGCTTACGTTGTTCCGCCCATGTGAGGTGAGGAAAACTAACATAATTACGTAAGTATTTATTCTAACTTAATAATGAAGTCTCAAATTTTAACTATTGAAAAAATAGTATAGTTAAATATTCGTTGAAATATGCTAGTGTGATATTCAACTCAAAACTAGATAAACTGGTTCATAAAATTATATAAAAAGAGCAAAGTGCCATATGGTCCTTGAAGATTGCGTAAATCATTATTTTAGCGCATGATGCACCACCATTGATGTCATCGCTAAGTTTTCTATTTTTTAATCAAAAAAATAATTATCAAACACTTGAATAAAAATAAAGCAAATATATCCTCTCTGCTCTCCCCACATTTTCTGGCTAGTTGCACGCTCTCCAATCGTCTTCTACGATAAGATGGACATCTCCAGTCGTCTTCTGCGGCGACAAAAAAATTTCCGATCAACCCAAATCTTATCACGTGCATTCGATCTCAATCTCATCATGTAACTTCAATAGAAAAAATGTTGCTTATTTATTAAGCGCAGCCATTACATCTGTCGCAGGCTTCATCTATTCTGTCGAGAATTGGAGAAATCACGAAGCACGCAGAAAGATTAATAAGGCGAGAATTGGAGCACCCAAGTGCAAAATGAAAAAACCTTTTCCCAAAAAGGGAAGAAGAGCGGACCGACGAGGGCTTCTTCTTTTCTGTTGTGGATGGAGATGGGTCCCTCCACCGCCGCGTTGAAGGGCTTTTGTCTTTTCGGAAATGATTTGAAAGTCTTCCAAGAACAGTTTGCCCCACAAAAAAGTTTTTATATTAATTTTTTTGAAAGTTAAATGTTACACCTTGGTTACAAAGTTAAACGTCAGAGATTAAAATCTTGATCTATCATTATGTCAAATGTTATTTGAAAAAAATATATTATCTTTTTTGAAAACTACTAAAACACAAAATACTTAAATATAATTTTCCCAAAAACTTATGTTAGTTTTCCTCACCTAACATGGGCGGAACAACGCAAGCCAAAGATTTTTAGTAGTAATATCACTTAAAATGAAAGTTGCGATCAAAATTTAATATGAAATGTTTAGAAAATATTATTATTATGAAGGTTGTAGTTTAGTTTTAGCATCATTCTCGACTTGCGACTGGGATTTTATTATGAGTTTAGAAATGATATTTTAGAAGACTTGTAATGTATAAATATCGATTATACTTCTAGTTAATCGATATCGTGCGTTTTAACACATAATATATTTTATGCTGATCATCAACTGTTGGAAGAAACTGTTGTGGCTCAGAATACGTTGAGACATGGGATCGGACCACAGATTAAATATTTTGACAAATCAACCGTCGACACTAGCAAATTAGCAATTGAACTTCTGACCGAGCTCGAGTTTCACGTATTTATCGGTAAGTTGCGATTGCACAAGATGGGTAGTGACAAAGCTTTAGCATACTTAAATGTAAGGACAAGAATAATATTTTCGGACATGTTCGAGTCCCGCGCAACCCGGATACGTGCCAGGCCACATGGCTCCCTACATCGACGCTACGTCTGTGCTACCATGTTGTTTGTTATCCTACGTGTCATCCGAGTGGGATGGTTTCTTCTTCCTCTTCTTCTTCCACTCGCCCCTCTTAAATCCAATCAAATCCTGTAACTAAACTTGACCCTAACCGACCTCCGCCTCACCTCGTTGGACCTCGGGTCCCTCAATTTCCTCAGGTGCCAGCTCATCTTATAGTCTTCCTCCATCTCGTCGAACTCTCCTATCTCTTTTGATATCAATTTGGTGCCGTACCGCTCTAATCAAATAATTGAAATCAATTAGGATTTTGTAAGAAGGAAAGGAGGGACTAAGGGAGGAGGAAGTTACTGAGGAAAATGTAGCGTCGGTCAAGGAGGAGGGACTTGTGTTGTAATGGATCAACGACGTTTGGTTGGAAGGCGTTGAGGGGTCAGGACCACCGCCTTCGGGAAGAAGAAGAAGACGAGGAGGAGGACGAAGAAGAAGAAGAAGAAGATGGAGGAAGAAGCCGTCACTACGTAAGGTAACAAACGGCATGGTGCTGCAGATGTGTCACCGACATGGCCAGCCATGTGGCCGGGCACTTATCGAGGCTATTTGAGAAATTAAATTACAAGACTGAATTTGAAAAAAAAAATCATACACTCTTTCTTTTGAAACAACAAAACCACAAAATACTTAAATGTATTTTTTCCATGATATTTTAGTCAATAATGGTGTATAATTAGTATAAAATAAAAAAAATTATCTACTATTCACCAACTCTAAAAGGATTAAAATGAATAAGAAGATGAATTTGGGTTCGCAAGTCATAGAGTCCCCACACGGTCGCATCATTATACTTCCTCACTTACCCTTCACATCTATAAGTAGCAGCATGCTACACTTGAAAAACTCACCTCCCTCTTTCTAAAAGTATACACAATCCTGAACCATGTTGAAGCCAGTTTACCAATCTCATAGCATCCAAAGGGCCGTTTTCACTCTTCCCCAGCCCTTGACCCTAGAAGCTGACACAGAGCAGTCGGTGAAAGTTAAGGCGTTAATTACTGTAAACCAACCACTTGGTGGGTTGTTGAGTGAAATAGGAATTAACCGTGGGCTAGACGATGTTACTGACTTGCTTGGTAAAACAATCCTCCTGGAGATTGTTAGTGCCGATCTTGATCCCAGTAAGTGATCATTATTATAATTAATTTGATTTTTTTAATTTTTTCGATTTTAAGTCGCATACTTAGTTAATTAATTGGTGGCCGTTAAATTAATTCAGGTTATTAATCAGGATTTTTAATTTCCCTGGTCGTCTCTAACTGTAAGCTTTAGTTAGTGGTTGATTAATTAATGGTTGTATTTCATTCTGTTTTTATTATTAGATAACTGTAATATTTAACTAAAAAAACTCCAAAGTCAATCAGATAATTCCGAAATACATGAATACTGCACAGGAAAAAAATTATCTGACATAATCAGGAATATTTATATTTTTTGTTGAGATATATTATTAATTTTATGAATGTTTTCGTGAAATTGAAATACTGAATTATATATTAACATCTAGTAATTTTTTTTCTTTTAATTTACTTTGGTATTAATGAAGGTGGAGTCGTTTAAAAAAGGTAATGTACCAAAAAATATTTATTGATTAGGTATGATAATGGGCACTATCCAGGTAAATTTCATATAATTTAAGATCATTTCTCTCTTTTTTGAGAGTGTTCCCAAATTCTTTATTTTCCTCTTTAAAAAACAGAACTCATGTATTATTTGCATCTTAAAAAAATGGAGAAGATCAAGCAACATACGGGTCCACAATATTTAAAAACCTTAAACTTAAAAAACATTAAACTTCATATCTAATGTAATCAAATATCTTTTGTACTCAAACATTCTACCACTGTTATCAATTAGAGTTATTTAAATGAGTAATCGAAATACAATTAATTTTGACTTATAAGTGAATATATAAACTTTCATAGACAATTAAAAAGTAACAGACCTGGATAGTGATTTGCTTTGGTTTATGTTCAAATAGTTAAAGGTTCTCGACAATCGTAATTAACCAAGTACACGAAACTTTATCACTACTTCGTAATAGTTCTTCTCCCCTCTTTATCTTACAACTTACAACCCTATTTTCCCATAATTGTTTTTCTTTTTTCACTTATTTTAATTATTGAAAAGAACATAAAACGAAAATGTACCTATATTCATACCATTATCTTTCAATTTTGTTTTTCACATACCTACATAATATAAAATGTATATTCCGAATACAAAACATATTAACATACGAACAGATAAGGTAATTCTTATATCCATGTGATGAAACTTGATAGATGCGTGCAATATTAAAATAAAAATAATAATATCACCGAATTATTAGCTTGAGTAATCACGTCAATAAATAATTAACTATACATCCATGTGAAGGGACTGGATTGGAGAAACCAACAATTGAAGCGTACGCTCGTTGGATCGGAGACAAGGATAAGGAACAGAAGTACGAAGCCGACATTAAGATTCCATCGGATTTCGGACAAGTTGGTGCTGTACTTGTTCAAAATGAGCACCACAAGGAAATGTTCTTTAGGGACATAGTCCTTGATGGCTTACCTTCTGGCCCCGTGAATATTCCTTGCAATTCCTGGGTCCAAGCCAAACACGACACTAAGCAGAAAAGGGTATTCTTCACCACTAAGGTATAATTAACATTCTTTTGTTAATAATTTGTGTTCATTTCATCGTAAATGAGACGGAATCGTCATGGACCTGCTGCAGGTGTACATACCGTCGGAGACACCGGAAGGGGTGAGGAGGTTGAGACAAGAGGAGCTGACGGCGATGCGTGGCGACGGAAAAGGGCAGAGGAAGACGGGGGAGAGGGTGTACGACTACGACGTGTACAACGATCTCGGAGACCCAGACTCCGATCCCACACAGAAGAGGCCCGTCCTCGGCGGCAAGGACCACCCTTATCCTCGCCGTTGCCGCACCGGCCGTCCAATGTGCAAATCAGGTAATTTAATTTAATTAATTGCAAGTTTTGAATGATCCCAAATAGCCCTGGAGAACAAACAAAGTAAGAGGTGTGTTCGATGTTAATCACCTTCCGACCGTACGTTTAATTTTTTTTAGTGGGGTTGGTGCTTTCGCTCTAGTAATTCGATATTAAGTACAGAAAATGGATTTCATAAATATAAAATTGCTAATGAAGCTTTACACTTTATACTATTACCTTGAACCGTGAATCTTATAACAAATATTCTAAGTTATCAATTTGATCTGGAGAATCGATAACAGTGAGATCATTTATGATAACTTCAATTTACTGGTCGCGAGTGTTTAAAGTACCCATTACCTTAGAATATTGCAATGGAACTGAAAATTTTCTTATTTCATTAGATAAAAACTATCAGCAGAAAATTACTTAAGAAGAGTAAGACTTTTGTATACCAATCATCCAAGTTGAAGTGGAGATTTGTATTTTTATTGTTTTTTCTTCCCAAGAATGGGTTGGTGATTTTGATTGCCACGCTGTTTGTTTTCGATTTTTTCTCTTCTCTGGCCATTAATAAATATACAAGTCTGTATAGTTCCTCTGGTTGTTGGCCACAGTTTGTCTATTTCAATCTTTGGGTTTATTTCCATTTAGTGGAATTATGTGTTATCTAGATCCTCCTTGATTTAGTGTGGTTGGCCGTAGGGGACCGACCCCCTTTTTATTTCTTTTCAAAAATAAGTTAGGACTTTATCGAGTCAATTTCTGTGGTATATTCGATGTATCACTCGTTATGAAATAAACAACATAACAGTAAGGTATGGGACATCATATCACTGGATAAAATTAGGGATTTGGATTGGAATCTAGAAGCTATCTAGGAACATGGGTCCAAATTACAAAAATGGCGAGAAAAACTATTTTCATGCGCAGGGAATGGTCCCCTCTCTTAATTAAACGTACGGATTTGGCACTAAAAAAAAATCTAAACGTACGGTGAAAGGGAAATCTGCTGGTTCTGCAAAGTGATTGTGTACAACTAACTATACGTTAGTCATGTTGGCAAGCTACTTTTCACCGTCCTTTTGCCCTAGCAGTTTGTCGGCTTCTCTTTTCATTTTATGAACAATATTCAAGTTTTTAAATGGTCAGAATTGCTGAATAGGTCCATACGACCATACATATCAGTTTAATGTATTTTTTGGTTTTATATCTTACAAATATATAAAACAGTACTAGATGAATTTTGATATGTGGTACAAATGGTATTCGCTGACGTAATTGACTAATATGAATTAAATGTACAATTCTTATCCAAGTTGCCAGAATACTAAAGTTCTCCAGGCTTTGAAAAGTGTTGTAAATGTTTTTAATTTTTTTATAAACACCTAGTTAAAGTTTGACCGGGGTAAAACTTTTAAATGACGGTAAAAATCTTACTATCAATCTAGATTTGAGTCAATTGTTCTGAGGTATCATTGACTTCTAAGTGTATTTACTCTATTACCCCTTGTTCGAAACAATCGCAGATCCTCAACTGGAGTCGAGAAGCGGGAGCGTGTACGTGCCTAGAGACGAAGAGTTCTCGGAGGTGAAGGAGCTGACGTTCGGGGCGAGGACGGTGAAGTCGGTCCTCCATGCCCTAGTCCCAGCTCTAGAGACCGTCATAGTCGACCCTGACCTGGGCTTCCCCTACTTCGCGGCCATTGATTCGCTCTTCAACGAAGGCATGGACATGCCTCCTCTCAATAAGCAAGGCTTCTGGAAGGACCTTCTTCCCAACCTTTTCAAGTCCCTCGAGAACGACAGCAGAGATCTGTTGCGGTTTGAGCCACCACAAACTATGACAAGTACTTGGATTAACCCGTTACGATTCTGAATTAGATATGAAAATTATAATATGTACCTTATAAGAGATTAATGAGTTCCCATTTCTTAAAAAATGTTTCAGGAGATGAATTTTTCTGGATTAGGGACGAGGAATTTGCAAGACAGGTTCTTGCTGGTGTCAACCCATGTTGTATCAAGCTGGTCACGGTAATAAGATTTGGCAGATATACCCTTAAGTATAATTTGTGATTTTTTTCCATCAAAGTTAAATCACGATTTTTAATTGAAGGGTTAAATTTTTTTGCGAAATATTCTTAAAATTTGCCAATTAATTCGGATCGGATTCCTATTTGGATAATTCTTGCAGGACTGGCCGTTGAAGAGTAGCCTCGACCCGAAGGTATACGGGCCAGCTGAATCAGCAATAACCACGGAGCTCGTAGAGAAGGAAATCAAAGGTTTCATCCCGACCGTTGAAGAGGTACCTAATAATTCCACTTTAGAAATCTGAAAAGAAAGGTGATATTTTCTCAAGTTTAATAGGTTGCTCTTATTATTTTTTGTTTGCATATAAAGCTAATGCCAATAGCAATTAGATGTTATGGAAACACACACAGATTGATATTTACTACATAAATTGATTTTTTATGCTATTTTAATCTATGTCACGAGTACAAAAAATTTACCGAACCAGTGTAACATTTGTTTTGCGTAGGCCGTGGCACAGAAGAAGCTGTTTGTCCTGGACTACCATGACCTCTTCTTGCCATTTTCTAACCAAGTAAACAAACAAAAGGGCACACAACTGTACGGGTCCCGGACGTTGTTCTTCCTGACACCGGACGGAACACTGAGGCCACTGGCCATTGAACTTGTCCGACCACCGGTGGACGGGAAGCCACAGTGGAAGCAAGCCTTTGCTCCGGCATGGCATTCCACCGCTGTCTGGCTCTGGAGGCTTGCTAAAGCTCACGTCCTTGCTCACGATACCGGCTACCATCAGCTCGTCAGTCATTGGTAAGTAAGAGTTCTCGAGTTCGAAGCCACGACATTTCTGATGTGATATGTAGCTGGAGGGTTTAGCTCGAATCTATATTAACAGGTATTTAATGAGTGTCAAGGTAACACGTAATAGTTTGGTCCTTGCAGGCTAAGAACACATTGCTGCACCGAGCCCTACATAATTGCGGCGAACAGGCAGCTAAGTGCGATGCACCCAATATATAGGCTAATGCACCCTCACTTCCGGTACACGATGGAAATCAACGCTCTGGCTAGAGAATCGCTTATAAATGCCGGTGGTATCATCGAGTCCTCCTTCACCCCTCTCACCTACTCCATTGCCCTTAGCTCTGCTGTTTATGATCAACTTTGGAGGTTCGACCACGAGGCCTTGCCTGCGGATTTGGTCAACCGGTATGCGATTTTTTTTTTCCGGAAATTGTTTGGTACAAAACAATATTACATACTTGGTTAGATAAAATCTACGTCATGCGCAAGTTCTACCTTTTTTTGTTTAAATAAGTTCTGTCTATTTGAACATGAATTAGTCGGTCTAATAGAAAAATGGTTGATGTTATTTATTAGCATGAAAAATCCAACTAATTGACTTAGAATTTTTTTGGATATGGGTATACTTCGAGTTGATGACATTTGGATTTGGATTGGCGGATTTAATTTGCAGGGGAATGGCCGTGGAAGATGCATCAGCTCTTCATGGGGTGAGGTTGACAATAGAGGACTACCCATACGCCAATGATGGACTCCTCCTATGGGACGCAATCAAGCAATGGGTGACCGATTACGTCACCCACTACTATCCCGACTCGTCCATGGTTCAGTCTGACTCGGAGCTCCAGGCCTGGTGGGGGGAGGTCAAGAATGTGGGTCACATGGACAAGAAAGACGAACCATGGTGGCCCAAACTCGAGACCCCTAACGACCTAATTCACATCGTCACGACCATTGTCTGGGTGGCTTCGGGCCACCACGCGGCTGTCAACTTCGGGCAGTACACCTTTGGTGGCTACTTCCCGAACAGGCCCACTATTGTTCGAGAGAAAATGCCAACGGAGGATTTAAATGAAAAAGACTACAAACTCTTCATGGAGAAACCTGCGGACTTCATGCTCAAGACTTTCCCTTCGCAGTTGCAGGCCACCAAGGTGATGGCTGTCCTGGACATCCTGTCGAGCCACAGCGTCGACGAGGAGTACCTCGGCGAGACGATCGAGCCCGCCTGGGAGGCGGATCCGGTGATAAAGGCGGCGTTTGAGAAGTTCAGCCACAGGTTGAAGCAAGTGGAAGGGATCATAAACGAGAGGAATGAGGATATCAGGTTGAAGAACAGGAATGGGTCTGGCATTGTGCCCTATGAGCTGTTGAAACCCTTCTCGGGGTCCGGGGTCACCGGGAAAGGCGTCCCATACAGTATCTCCATATGATTTGTTTTTTCCAGACTAATTAAGCTTCGAGGGTTAGAGGATGTTGTTGGTATAATTGTGACAATTGTTGTGCGCTTCTTCTTAATTTGGATGAGACATTTGTGAGCTTCTTCTTAATTTGAATGAGACATTGTGTGTTACTAAATAACGTGTTCTGCCCATATCACACGGTGTCTTCTCCAGCCAATGATTACGACACCGAATCATCTCATTTTAATGTAAAATTTACGAAAATTCAACAGAAAAAAACGTTGCCTCTTTAGCAATTTTATGATAAGTTATTCTGTCTCACACCCCTAAAATCTTTAGTTAAGAAAAAAGTGCAATTTGATTGGTCGGATTACAGTCCAATACTGATATCGAGTCATTTTTTGGCCAAGTTTGGTGAATGATTGAGGCGATTCCAAAGCAAAGTGATCAATTCTTAAAAAAAATACTTTCTTGAATTTTATCAGATTAAATTTGGATTTTTAATGTCTATAAATGATAAATTTTGTTACACAATTATAAGTTATCTTAGATTATTTATATGTAATAGTAAATATTATTAAATGATGAGATAATTTGAAAAAAAAAATTGTTACTTCATCCGGAACAATAAATTTTATAAAAACATTGGTAAAATGAAAAATGTACAGTTGTAATCTCAATTTCATCACCATTTTCTCCTATTTTATTTCTCCCATATTTTGCATTTTACTCTTATTTGTGTTTTATTTTGAGAGTGCGTGGAGTGAGAAAACACCAAAAACTGCATAATCGTCTTAAGAGAATTTCTTCCAATTAGGAGTACCGTCTTTAAGTAATTTTTTTGGCAAATTACTCTCTACTCCCTGGACTTAACATAATTCTCCTATCGGGTCCTTCTTTTCTCATAAATGAGTAATCTATCTCTATTTTATTTAAAAATATTTGTCTAGAGTCCCCACCGACCAAATCAACCTCTTTTTTTTAATTTTTTGTCATGTGAAATGACTATTTTATCCTTTACAAAACGACAAATTTCATCTTATTTTTGTCTTTTGGTGAAGGATAAAATAGTCATTTCACATGACAAAAAAAATAAAAAATGGGTGTTGAAGTCAACTAGGGATCCGAGACCAATATTTTTTCAAAATACAGGGACGGGTAAATCATTTATGAGAAAGAAGGGACCCGAAATGAGAATTTGATTAAGACCAGGGACTAGAGAGTAATTTACCCTTTATTTCCACCCTAGTCTATCATTTCTCTTCATCGCCATCCTCCTCTAAATCCATTTGACTTCAGCATAGCGGCACGATGCATCTTTAATGTGCGTTCAAACTATGTTGTCTCTCTAATATAATTATGTGTTTTTCAACTAACACTTCCTTTCGTAGTGGCTATTTTTCTTATAAGGGGGTCCGATTCATCAAGAATAACGAAAATGAGGTTCTCGGAAATGTTTTCTCTGTTTGGAGTTAGACCAAAATTGCAAAATAATTGGAATTTTGGGTTGTCTGAACTGTTAGAAAATGTGCGATTTCATATCAAAATTGCCAGAAAATATGCGATTTTGTTCTCACCAAATACCCACATATCTGACCAAAGGCAACCACCCGGCTCAGCTCTCCTCCTGCTTGGCTCGATTGGTACCAAAATTGCATTAGTTTTTGCTATCTTAGGCACCGGAGTCAAATTTAGTCCAGATTTTCTATCGGTTTGATACTTTTTTGTAGGTAAATATATAATTTTAGTTAAAAATAATTGGTATCATATACAACTTTATCATCCTCGTTTTTAGTTAAAAAATTTAATTTCAAAAAAAGATAAAAAAAATTCCAATGTTTGTCCAAAAATGCACAAAATTTATAGTTTTTTCAGTTTTTTGCATTTTTGGACAAAGTTTTTTGGTTTGCAACAACGCAAAAAAATTGCAATTTCTGGCAAAGTTTTTTTTTTCAGAAAAACTAGAACGAAAATTGCATCCGCTAAAATTTGTGCAATTTTGGTCCTAAGCCATTGAAATTTGTGCGATTGTGTGCATTTTGATATCACAAATTTTTATGTGATTTTATTTTGACTCGAGACAAGTAAAATAATTCCTAAGGAACCTCTTTTCATAATTTTTTTTTTCAAATTAACCACTTGTAGGAAAAATACCCTTTTGTAATCACTTAGTTAGACTTACATCCTTTGAGAGGTTCTCAGCTCTTGGAAAAAAAAAATTCAACTTCTCCACATTGCCAGTTTTGAACGTAGCATTTGTCTTTCATGTCTACTTTATTGTCCTTTGTTGTATTTTTTTTTGCTTTCGTATGTTGTAATCCTCCTATTACTTAATAAATAGCTTTCTTGATAGATATGACCCCTATAAATAGGACTCCTGACATTTTTTGATAATCTGTTGGTCCTGGCCATACGCGAGCGGGCACTGTCCAGAAAACTACTCGTATAGAAAAATATCAGTTTATTACTTAATATTTTCTAAGATATACATTATGGGACAATCGTGGAAATCTAGTTACTGATCTGTTAGAATATGTTCATAACTTGATCGGTAACTCACGGTAGTCGATCAAGACCAATGGACTTAGAGACTTGTGACATACTCGCTATAACAAGTAAGTATGGTTTAATTAACGTCTGTCATTTAATTAAATGGGATTCAGGTGTAATTAATCAATAATTATGGCTCGACCCCAACAATTGGTATCAGAGCATGGTTAATACCGTGATTTGATAATCAAATGATACTGTAAATCAAATAATTTATTGTTGTTGTGATTTAAAAATCATTTGAATTGTAATTTAATTACAATGTCGATACTTAATTGAAATTTGATTTATTACTTTTTGTATTAAATTGAAATTTATCTATCTGAGTGGACTTAATTTGCGAATGTGCAAAATCATAAAGTACCAAGTTGAAATTTTCCCATCGACATGGCTCCTGATGTTAGGACCTCCGTATAGTTTTCAGGAAAGTACAAGGATCGAATTGAAATTTTACCATTTCAATCAATCTTCTGGAACCCTAATTGGGTGAATTTTTGCTTAATTCTTCTAATCTTAATTTTGGCCAATTCCGACATTTTTAACGTCAATGGTCGACCTCAATTGACTCTATAGAGCATCCCGAGCTTGTGGATACCGATCTTGCACATTACCATTGCCAGAAATGGCAGATCTAAGCACCGAATGCTCAGAGCTCTATTGGAGGGAGATGTCCTCTGTGAAGCTGAACATAGGCACGCAAGTCGGTGCACCATCTACAGCCGTGACCGGGAGGTCACGATGAGTCGATCCCGACCGGTGGTGTCGGTCAACTCACCGCTATTTACTCGTGGTCATAAGAGGTTGTTCTAAGGGGGTTCTCAAGGAGATAGGTTCGTGGTAAGAGAGAGAAATTCAGGGAAAGAGAAACTCCCTAGTTTTCTGTTAGTGGTATTTTCATAATTTCACAATTTTTCCCAAAAATCTTAAGTATCCAGCTTATTTTTGCAAATCAGTCACTGTAGTTTTAATTGAATTACAAATTGATTTTTTTTGCTGATTAATTTTTATTCTATTAATTCCTAATTTCAATTTCGATTTGATTTGACTTTGATGTCAAAATTTAGGAGAAATTTAGGAGAAATTTTTTTTAATTGGATAAATCAGTCTAATTCAATTGAATTTCAAAATTTGACTAGAAAAATCTAATTTTTCAAATAGGTTCCTTAAAATTAGTTTTTTTTACCTATGAAAATTTTGGAAGATGTTCCAAAAATTACTAGGCATAGCATAAATCACATGATTTAACCCAAAAATTATCAAGCATTGGTTGCTAGGTAATGATGTCCACCTGGAGTTATTCGAACATTAATACTGAGTCTCTGAGATAATGTCTGTTGATTAGGCATTTACCGCCACGGATACCCAAGGATGACATGTATGTGATAACTGAACACAACAACACAACACTTAAATATATACAAGTGGCTTTTAGTTTTGGTGCTTATATTTTTTGGGAGAATAGGTCAACAATGTTTTGTGACTTGCTGACGACCTTAAAATCCAAAAAGACATGAGTAGTCTTTGAAAATCCTTAGTGTACAACCATAAGATTGCTCTTGTCATGCTTTTGAATTATTTAAGGCAGAAAAGCCTATTAAGGGAGATGCGTTCCCTTACGGTGTTAAAGTCGAGAAGCAGGTTTGAGATAACCTGTTACGTGGCCAAGGAATACACTTGCAAGTTTCCTTTGATCTTGTTCAATTAGATTTTTGACTCAACATTGTTTACTATAGTGAACCTTAGGAGTCCAACAATTGTATGTTCAAATGTCATCCTGTTAGAGTCTGATGAAACTGATCTAGAGATGCATCTAGATTCTTAGACTTGTACTCTGGGACACTCTTCTAGGGTTTGATATGTGATTAGGTTTGCTCTGTCTAGTGTTTTCCTTTTGTATATGCACTGTTATAGGGGATCACTCTTTTGTACAATAGGTTGTGTATCTTTTTCTGAGTAATTTGAGATATGTACGAAAGTTTGTTATATGAATGAACAAAATAAGTTTATTAATTCATATGTACTTGAGTTTACTATATATGTACTATGAATGATCTTGGTTAGAGAATAATTCTTAAATGGTAATGGGAAGCACACCCACGACCTACTTCAATTTTAAGATTAATCAAAGACCTTGAGTCATTAAAGTTGAGAATGTTTAGCAAAATGGTTCATATTGCTAAATCAAATTTTTGATGTGCACTTGTATTTTAAAATTCATATAGAGATGCTAATTTCCTCTAGAGCATGTAAATCTAGTATGTGCTCGAAGAACAAGAGTTTCTTAAGCTAGTACTTATCATTATGTTAAAGCTTGATGAAGGCAACAATGCAAAACATAGGCGTGTATGTAAAGCCTATGTTGTTTGGATAAAAAAGGACTCTATTGCAACATTGATATTGCTGAGTTTTATAATAGATGATATCACAAGACAAGTTTGTGTTTATGAAAATGAGAATGAACTTTAGGATGCCCTCAAATTGATATTTGGGAAGCTTTTTGTGTCAAAGCTTCGTGCTTCGACGATAAGGTTTGGTACCTTCGTGCTTTGTTCTTTTTGTGTCATAGATTATGTGGAAATATTTGAGAATAATGTCCAACATGATTAGTGACCTAGCTGAGGCTGGTCATGTGCTCAATAGTGAGCAATAGATTCAAGCTGCCATCCGTTCCTTGTCTCCAAGCTGGGAACAGATAAAGTTGAACCTTACTCATTTCCAATCAACTAGTAACTTTTAAGAATGTTGCTAGGCACCTTCTGTTGGAAGAAGAACATCTTCTACCTACGAAATCTTATTCTGAAGCAAATTTGATTAGTTTGAATAGCTCTCAGAAAAGGGAGAAAGAAAAAAGTAAAGTTTTCAAAAATCCAAAGGCTGATAACTTAGAGCCCAAAGCAGATAGCTCTAGGTCTATGAAACAAGATGGTTTAACATTTCTAAGATAAAATATTATAACTGTCAAAAGAAGGGACATTTGTAAGAGATTGCAAAATGCTTAAGCAGGTACAGTTAAGCTCTAATGTGAGTGAGGTTAATCTATCTTCTTGTATCCTTCTTACAGAATCAGATTCTACGTGGATGATAAATTTAGGAGTAATAGACCATATATCTAGAGATCATAGTTTATTTATAGAATACTGGTAGTTGCCAATTAGAAAAAAAAACCATTTTTGTTAGTAATAACTTGTTTGTGGATGTGAAAGGTATGTGCACTTGTGGATTACACCTTTGTGGTGGACATGTTCTCCTTTTACATGACATATTGTTTGCTCCAGATATTCATTTGAACCTAATTTCTATATCTATTTTGATGTCTTTAGGTTTTTTATTGTTGTTTAAGAATGACATTGTTAGGTTGTATTTGGATGATGCCTATTATGGTCTTGGTTATACATTAGAAGATTTTTTCATTATGGATATTGATCCTTGTGAATGTTACTCCTTAGTCACTAGCTTAAATTCATCGAAATATGATATTAAGCTGTGGTATTCTAGATTAGGCCATATGGGCCAAGATCGCTTAAATCATCTAGCTAAGGCTAGACTACTAGGTAATATAGACATGTCTATCTTACGTAGATGCATTTCTTGTCTAGAAAGAAAGATTACAAGAAAATCATTTGGTAATAAGGCTAGAGTCTAATTTCCATTTCAATTAGTCTACTCATACATATATGATCAAATGAACGTGAGGGCAGCATATGGTGTGTAGAACTTCATCATCTTAATTGACGACTATTCGTGATATAGTCCGGTATATCTGATTTCTCACAAGCCAGAGGCATTAAGTTGCTTCATGACCTATATGAATTTTGTTGAGAATCAGAAGGATAGAAAGATAAAGGCTTTGCAAATTGATCGCGACCGTGAATATCTTTCTGATGAATTGTTGGGCACTTTATATTGAGAAAGGAATTGAACATTAGTTGTCTATTCCTTGTATATCCTAACAGATTGGGGTTGCTGAAAGAAAGGATAGAACCTTTCTTGACATGGTTAGATCTATGATGGTAGAGGTAAATTTTCCAATTATGGAGATGCGCTCCTTACTATCGCATATGTTCTTAACCATGTACCATCCAAATCTGTTACTACCACCTTTTATTAAATGTAGACAGAACAAAAGCCCAATTTATCCTATTTTAAGCCGTGAAGGTGTGCATCCAACATTAATTCTACCTCAAGTATTTTTGGTAAATTAGGACCGAGAAGTAGAAAAAGTATCTTTATAAGGTATTTTGAGATATCTAAAGGATACATGTTCATAGGTGAACTGGACAACGGACAAGTAACAAAATTTGAATCACATAATGTCATTTTTTGGAGAATGAATTTCCTAAATTGAGAGAGGTTAGTAAAAATATTGAACTCTATGAAATAGTTGAGCTAGAGCCTTCTGGAATCCTTCTACCGAGTGGGAGAAATGAGATAGAAAGTTGTGACTTTCTTTCTCAATAAAATTCGGAAGAAACTCATCTTAGTCATGATAGTCAGATAATTCCTTATTTTAGTATGGTTCCTAGATACGATGAATATATGAAGATATGGGAATTTTGTAGGTTTGTAGAACTAGCATACCTCACCGATGATTTATTATCGAAGGCAAGGCTAATGCTTTCTTGATATCATTAATAACGCTTGGTTATTTAGGGGAAGTTCTGCTAACCATTATTCAAGATAAAGATGAACCCATAAATATGTCTAGTGCTCTCTCATCTCTATAAAAGGCTGAGTGGATTAATGCGATGGAGGAAGAAATGTATTCCATGACCAAAAATTAGGTTTAGAATCTAATTGATCTACCTAAGGAACATATGGCTATTGGGAATTAGTGGATTCTTATAGTCAAGAGCAATGCATATGGTGATATTGAAAGATACAAAATTTGTCTGGTTGTGCAGGGATTTGAGCAACAGGTAGGAATAGACTATGAGGAGACTTTTGCTCCTATTGTTAGATTTACGTCCTTTAGGGTCATTTTGGCTATGGTTGCTAACATGAATCTAGAATTATATCAGATGGATGTATACACTACTTTTCTCTGTGTAGAATTGGATGAGAAATCTATATGATTTAGCTTAAGGGCTACATCTAAAAAGATTGTAAACAAAAGGTTCACAAATTGAATAGTTCAATTTATGACCTTAAGCAATCGTCTAGATTGTGGTATATTTGTTTTTATAATACTATCATGGTAAATAATATTATTATGATAGAAAATGATCACTATGTATATGTTTAACGATCAGGTAAGAAATTTGTCATCGTCATTTTGTATGTTGATGGCATTCTCTTAGCTTCAAATGACATAGGAGTACTTGACAAAACTAAAGCTTGATTTTCATCCACCTTTAATGTGATTGAAATGGGTGAAGCTGGTTACATACTCGAAGTTAAGATTTTAAGGAATTGTTTAAAGAGGACAGTATCTCTTTTGCGAGAGACGTATGTTCGTAAAGTAGTAGAACAATTCAATTGTGATCATAGTAATCTAAAGTATGTCCTATTAGTGGATGGTCATAATTTGAGCAAGCATTTGTGTCCGTTTATGACTGAACAAATAGGGAATATAGAAAAAATTCCTTATGTCAATGCAGTCAGTTGTCTGGTGTACGCAATGTTGTGTATGCAACCTGATATTTGCTATGGTATTGGCATTATAAGTAGATATCAATAGCATCCATGCAATGCTCACTAGAAAACTATCAATGGAATTTTAAAGTATTTGAATGCTGCGATGGAATGCTCATTTTGAGTATTCTATAACAACTAAATTGCTAGAGCTTATTCGAAGAATCTACATTTCCATAACAAGGCTTAGCATATATATATATATTAAATTTTAAAAATTTAGGAAAATCTAAAGAATTGTGTATAAATACATATCTATGCAAGATATGGTTGCAGACCCTAAGACCAAAGCATTTTCCCAAAAAGTATTTGAGAAATATGTGAAGTCATTAGGTTTACAACAGTTTCATTTATCTTAGTAGAAGTCAAATGTGTTAATTCTTGAATGAGACGAGGCACCTGTTAGATATTTAGATGTATAATATCCTACGATAGCAATGCCATCTTGCTAAGAGAGTGAGATTCGTTATGGGATGCATAATGAGTTACTGTATTTGGATCTTCTATAATCCACATGATAAGAATTAAATGGAACTTATCATACCTTCTGTCTTAAATCCTAGAATTAAGCTTTGGCTAAAATTCTAGTATGGTGTTAATTGACATGTATTCCTATGTAATAAAATATATACCATAATACGTGAATAAGTATCATGTGTGCTGTTCGACCTCCAGATGGGATAAATGATTATTAATTTCATAATCCATGGTATGAGACCGCATTTTTAGAAATATGGTTCCCGATCTTGGCCCTTAAGATCCTAAACGTATTCTGGAAGTATGATTCAGTACTGCTAGTTTGGAAAGTCCATGAAAAGGTTATGACATAGCAATTTGACTTGGTAGGGCTAACTAGAAAAGCAGACTATATCGTTATGAAAAGAATATAGTTAAGGGAGAAGAAACTTTGTCCATCACATTTTGTGGTTCGTTGTTCAGGTATATTAATTATATTGAATAATGGAACATGATATGAGTGCTCGGATGAAAGCACACTTTTACATGTGAGATGTCGAGATACTACTATTCAAATAGCCTGTTGATGTGCATGTAAACGTACACACATCTATCTATGTTTTGTGCGTAGTTTGTTCGTGTTTTGATTCTATTTTGTCGTATGTCGAGTATGTTTTCATGCATTTTGTGTTTATGTTGAGGAGTCGGAGATCTGTCGGAATTTGGTTGTTTTGTAGGTGCTTGGATAGTGGAGATGAAGATGACGAGGTACGAGAATGGTAAGCGGGACGAGAATTGGTGAGAATGCGAGAAGAGTTAACGAAGAATGGTTTGGCTCAATCCGTCGACGTTTGTTAGAAAATGCATAACTTTCTCATACGAACTCCGAATTGAGTGATTCCAAGACGAGAAGATCCGCGACATCTTGATCTACAACTTTCGTGTTTTGAGTTTTGCAATTTGCGGAATGGATAAAGTGTCAAAGGCGAGTTGAAGGTGGCTGCTGAGTTCCAGCGACCCGCTGGAAAAGCCAGCAACCCGCTGGACTTGGGCAGCACGGATTATCCGAGAAAAGATTATTTTGCGTGTTTAGTCGGGCCAGAACTCTTCCTTTTTTAGGGTTTGTACTAGAGACCTATATAAGGCCTTGAAACTTAGGTTAAAGACATTCTTGGTCAGTTTTCATGCAAGAGTCATAGCTTTTAGGTTTTATTAATTTCTCTTTACTTCAAGGATTGTAATCAACGATTTGGATCTTCAATCAACGCGGTATTTTCATACTTCGTAGTCAAGAGTTGTCTTTTCATTCATCTGCTTGATTATTCATTGTTTGATTGATTCATTTTGTGTGTGAGAACTGAGATTGACAACCTTAGTTTGTAGCACAGATTGCATCCGCTTATTTCGTTTTGTTTCGTTTCGTTTTGTTTTGCTTCTTTTGCTTAGATATTGTTGTTAGGGTTTAGGATTGACAACCTTAGATTCAAATAACAATAGTATGATTCATAGTTTAGAACCAACCAATCACTCAATTTTGACTGCTTAGATTAAGATTGAGAATTCATAATCCAGTACTTAGAGAATTGATCCATCTGTCCCTGTGGAGACGATCTTACTTATCATTCTATTACTTGTGCGATCGTGTTCTCTTGCACGTATTTTTAACCCGATATTTATCGCATCAAGTTTTTGGCGCCGTTGCCGGGGACAGATTTGAATCAATCTGTCTTTAATATTGGATACAGTATTCTTGATTTTGAGACTAAGCATTATTTTTCTTTTTCTGTTCATCACTACACTTGATCTCCTTTGTTGAGTTTTGCAGTACAGTGAAAAGTGTAGGAGATGAACAACATGAGGAGACATACCCACCCTAGACTGACCGACCTTAGGTCCGGCTTTGAATATCCAACTATCGAAGCCATGACCAGGAACAATTACAAGTGGGAAGAGAGATCAGAAAAGAAGAAGGTTGCCAGTGTTCAAGACAATGATGAGATTGTAGCCCTCCAAGCACAAGTGGCAGTTCTTACACAGGTAATCCAGTCTGCATTCGCCACACAACCCACACCACCCTCTCAGGTTTGTGACATCTGCACTGGCCCACATGGTACTAATACTTGCTCTCTCATTGTTGAATCTGTTAATTATTTAGGTGATGCTAATAATGATCCATATTATGCTATGTATAACCCTGGTTGGAGAAACCACCCAAAATTTTCATGGAGAAACGATGCAGGTCAGCAGGTACCTCAACAATATGGACCAATACTGGGAGGTAGTAATGCTCAAAGTTTTCAGCCACAACAGCATTTTCAGCAATATCAACAAAAGTGGCAACATCAAGTGCTATCCCATCAAGATCGTCAAGGTGAAGATGAGTTGTAAAAGCAAGTGCTGAGCCATGAAGCCACACTTAGAAACTTGGAGGTACAAATTGGCCAGTTAGCAGCACAACTGAACAAAAGACAGCTAGGCATACTTCCGAGCAACACTGAAGCCACTCCTACCAGACATGAGCACTACAAGGCCATCATGACTCGGAGTGAGCTAGATTTGCGAAAGAATAGGGCAAATCCAGTGGTGAAACCTCTAGCACAGCAGGTGAATGAGGAGGACGAAGAGCTCAAAGTGACTCCAATATCAGCGAGAAAGACAAACATTGATGTGAACAAAGAGGAGCTGTAGTCTAAAGTCTGTCATGATGAGGTTGTTTTCAATGTATTCGAAGTAGCTAAGTACACCACCACAGAAGATGACTGTTATCGAACTAATGTCATTGAGGAGTTAGTAATCGAGCACATTGACGAGACTGTTCCTGGAGATGAGGACGAAGTGATACAAGAAATTCAAAAAGGGGTGAATGAGCAAAAAATTCAGGAACAAGTATCATGTGTGCGAGCAACTAAACCATCAAAACCAAATGATCTACCATGGCCCAAGTTGAAACCATGCAACATCATACCACCAGACTTAGAGTGTAAACCACCACCAGGTCACTTGAGGGTTGTAGTCGAAGTGAATAGTGAGCGTATAATGGTAAATCGGGACCCCCATATTGACCTACAAGGATCATGGGCAGAACTGAATGACCCAAGACCTTGGTAATTAGTTGAGATCTCGTCAAGCTAATGATGTTAAATTAGAACTACAATTATCCTCTCTTTTCCCTACACTTTTTAATTTAGCGTCACTCGTCCGAGTTTCCCTGAGTTTGTGGGTTTCTAGGGGAATGTATATAGTGTCACCCTCGAAAAAAATGTCATTTTAAATTATTTTTGCAGGACAACAGGTCGAGACAAACTGCACTACGAATTCAATCAAGTGTTCTTGCCTCCTCTCCTTCAATTTGCACCACCACTGCATCCTCAACTCTGAACAGGTGTTTCCACTCCTTTTCTCTACTTTTTATTGTTTGCATAGTATGCCATTTCACATTGAGGACAATGTGTTCTCTAAGTGTGGAGTTGCACGCTGTGTGCGTTGCGATGTTTTAGGAATGTTTTACTCTATTTTCTTTTGTTAACATATACATGTGATCGAGTCTGCTTTGTGTGGCGTATGTTTTTGATTGAAGTGTTGAGTCGTTTGCAATTGATGAACTCCCCTCCAAACTTGTGAACCTATAGTGACCACTGAATCTTATTGCTTAGTCAGGAATTGAACTTGAATATCGTGAGTGGAATTATGTGTGCTCAACACCCTTGGTTATTTAGGTTGATAGTTGCACTAGGTGGACCATGCTTGAGAGCTTGATGAGTGACCTTGTGAGAAATTTGTGCCAAAGGATGAGACTCCCGTCTCTATTTTATTCATGAGGTGCTCGCGTGTCTCGGGTGATGGGAATAGTATATTAGCACTTGGCGTGATTTCGTAGTGTGGGGTGAGTTATATATCGGGGGCCATTTTGATGTTGAGCCTAGAGCCTTAGAGCCAAAAACTCGTTCTTCTCCATTGCATAACCCTGTTGAGCCTAAGCCTATTTATTGAGATACTATTTGCACACCATTATATGAGCCAATATCCAACTCCCACCGACCTTTAACCACTTAATCCGAGGGATTAGGACATCATTTGTGGGATGATTTTGTAAGGGTGCATCTTTTAGTATAGCTGGGGGTATTGATTATCAATTGGGTTTGAAAAAGGGTAGAATTGAGGCCAACAATCAAAAATCGGGATAAGTTGCTAGCAAATGTGCATGAAGTTATGAAAGAAAAGAAAAGTTCACAAAGGAAAAGAAAAAAAAAGAAGAAAAATGAACAATGAAAAAGAATGGAAAGGTTCCTTGTGAAAATGTGAACAAAAGAAGAAAAAAATCGAAAAGCACACCAAAAAGTCAGTGACTTGTCCCGAGTGAATGCCTCTAGGATGTGGGATCATTGGGTTGAGTGCTTAGTTGTTATAGGGTGAGATGTTTAGTATAGCCGAGAGTTAGATTATTGTGTAACCCTCGGATTGGGTGGTGTAGCCACTACTCACTGATTTATCCTTCCCTTACCCTAAGCCACATTACAACCTTATGCAAAGTCCATCTTGATTACGAGCCCTGCATTGCTTGAGAGAATGTCAAGTGCGAAGTATAATATTTTGTTGACCATGAGCATGCTTGCGAGTGATAGGTAGTTGACTACCCAATATAAATGAGAATAAATTGATCCTACCTGCTTAGTGTCAGTTCTCGTGTATGGTCCGCTTAGTGCGAAAGTTAGGCTAAACAATTGAGGGTGTTGGGTTTACATGATTATTGTTCTTGGCACTTGAGTGAGATGAATGACTAGCGATCGAATGATTCATGTCGCAATTTGTTTCTAGTAAGGAGGAACCGTGAAGACGGTAGTTCTGAGGCAACTTGCTTGGGGACAAGCAAGAACTTAAGTGTGGAGTTGCGATGTGCGTGTAAATGTACACACATCTATCTATGTTTTGTGCGTAGTTTGTTCGTGTTTTGATTCTATTTTGTCGTATGTCGAGTATGTTTTCATGCATTTTGTGTTTATGTTGAGGAGTCGGAGATCTGTCGGAATTTGGTTGTTTTGTAGGTGCTTGGATAGTGGAGATGAAGATGACGAGGTACGAGGAGAATGGCAAGCGGGACGAGAATTGGTGAGAATGCGAGAAGAGTTAACGAAGAATGGTTTGGCTCAATCCGTTGATGTTTGTTAGAAAATACATAACTTTCTCATACGAACTCCGAATTGAGTGATTCCAAGACGAGAAGATCCGCGACATCTTGATCTACAACCTTCGTGTTTTGAGTTTTGCAATTTGCGGAATGGATAAAGTGTCAAAGGCGAGTTGAAGCTGGCTGCTGAGTTCCAGCGACCCGCTGGAAAAGCCAGCAACCCGCTGGACTTGGGCAGCACGGATTATCCGAGAAAAGATTATTTTGCGTGTTTAGTCGGGCCAGAACTCTTCCTTTTTTAGGGTTTGTACTAGAGACCTATATAAGGCCTTGAAACTTAGGTTAAAGACATTCTTGGTCAGTTTTCACGCAAGAGTCATAGCTTTTAGGTTTTATTACTTTCTCTTTACTTCAAGGATTGTAATCAACGATTTGGATCTTCAATCAACGCGGTATTTTCATACTTCGTAGTCAAGAGTTGTCTTTTCATTCATCTGCTTGATTATTCATTGTTTGATTGATTCGTTTTGTGTGTGAGAACTGAGATTGACAACCTTAGTTTGTAGCACAGATTGCATCCGCTTATTTCGTTTTGTTTCGTTTCGTTTCGTTTTGCTTCTTTTGCTTAGATATTGTTGTTAGGGTTTAGGATTGACAACCTTAGATTCAAATAACAATAGTATGATTCATAGTTTAGAACCAACCAATCACTCAATTTTGACTGCTTAGATTAAGATTGAGAATTCATAATCCAGTACTTAGAGAATTGATCCATCTGTCCCTGTGAAGACGATCTTACTTATCATTCTATTACTTGTGCGATCGTGTTCTCTTGCACGTATTTTTAACCCGATATTTATCGCATCACCTGTGTGTCTATGCTTCTAAATATTACTCGACATGTGATGGTCGCACGAAATTCTTAAATGTAATATGTACATCGTTGACTGTGATTGATGATGAATGACTAGTGATAAGTTTCAAATACTTGTGTATGTTTTGTTATAGATTTAGCATTGTTATTAAGTATTTAAGTGTGTTTTCTTTGTATAAATCTTGTAATTATACATTTTGTTCTTTTCTCGTGTTCTTTTATTGTTCTTATGTTTTATTTATTTTTAGGATCTTCATGGACCAAAATTGATGAATGCACGACCAAGACGATGAATGCATGACCAAGATGACGAATGCAAGACCAAGACACAAGGTTGCAAGCAAAATGGCATTGACAAACCAAATGCACCAATAATTTTCGAGGCTAACCATGTAGTTTGCTGGGCCATACCTCTTTTACGAGAAAATTCATAACTTCCTCATACGAGGTCGGTTTGAGGCGTCGTCAATGGAATTGAAAAGAAGACATCCACAGCTACAATATATAAAAAATGCATGGAGGGCACCAAAAACATAGAGTGCGCCAATCCTCAGGAACGTAGCTAATGGTGGAGAGCGCCAATGACATGGAGTGCGCCAACTTTGTGACAAAAGCATGACAAATGCATGACAAGGCAAGCATGGAGCACTCCAAAGGCATGGAGGGCGCCATTCATGAAGGAAAAACAAGCATGGAGTGCGCCAAAAGAGTGGAGGGTGCCAATCCTTTGCATTCTTGCCTAGATGGAGTGCGCCAATGCAATGGAGGGCGCAATTTCTTGCCAAAACTTACCATTCAGTCGAGACTTTAAGGGAACAAGGGTGGTTCAAGGCATTTAACTTCTTGCTCACAAGTCTTAAAGCCATTTTAACTCTTGTATAATTAGTCTTAAAGTTAGAAAACATTATGGAAGAGTTGGTTAGATATTTGCAAAAGAATTAGTTTGTTAAGTTAGTTTTGGATTGTAATAAGACTTAGACTTAATTAGTTAGTTAAGTAAGGCAAGAGAGGAAAGAGAGGAGGCAGCCACGGACCAAGAGGCAAAGGAGGGCAGCCGTGAGTGTGTGGAAGGAAAGAAAAGAAAGAGGGAAAAAGAGAGAGAAGGCCGAGAGAATAAAATGAGAAGAAAGAAGAGAAAGAAAAGGAAGGAGGCAAAACCAAGCTTATGCTTGGACTTGTAAACTTTTCTTAAACTCTTTTACTTCTTACTTTGCTTATGCTTTGTCTTTGTAATATATATATATATGATATTGTTTGTGTTTATGTTTATGTAAATATGTGTGAGTAGTTAATTTTGGTGGTGTGATGCCTTGAAACCTTAAGTTTTCAAATGGTTTAAAATGGGTAAAAATGATAAGGTTAATGTATTTGGTAAAAGACTTAATGCTTGGTCTAATTTGGCCACCTAGAACCAAAGTTAATAATCGAGTCTTAAGACTGAAAGGAGATAAACTCGATCAAAATATTAACTTTTTGATCCGTTGCCTTGTGAGATGTGGACTCCTCCTTGGTGATGGATTATCCAAAAGGGTGATATTTATAGTTGTTGTTTAGTTAGGATTAAGTGATTCGTGGGGGCGAAAGCACATCGAGTTCACTTAATCCTAGGTAAATATCAATTTAGACTAATCTAGCATGAAAATGTAGATTATTTGCCTTGAAACACCCGAATCGTGACACGAACTTAAAAACCCAACGAAGCAGTTAGTTTACTTAAGTAATCTATGGTATCACACCACTTTTGTTTAAGTTGATATATATCTTGTATTTTTGTGTTTTGTTGTGATCTTGCATGATTTAAGTTGTCTTTGTTTTCATTTAATGCATGATAGTTGTTAGTTGTCACAAAACCAAACCAAAACCAACAAGTTTCTAAAACATAGCTAGTAAGCCGAGTAAGGCATTCGCTTAATCCTCGTAGGATCGACAACCCTACTTCATAAAACTATATTGCGATGATGATTGAAGGTGTTTCACGATGCCGAAGACCACTCTAATCAACTAGGAGATTGTTGGACTCAAGGCCCGGATTGTATTCATCATGCGAATTTGGGCCCGAGCCCGTTAAGCCCATATATTGGACCAGTTAGTGAACTGGCTATATCCGAGTGGATAGGCACTGACAATGGATAAGCTCTAACTTCAGTGAATGGATAAGCATTGACGTAAGCAAGCAACTGAGTAGCTGCTTGCATAGCTGTTGACTGAGCTACTAGGTTTCAGGCTTGGAATGCATTGAACCACGTGGTGAGCCATGTAGTGATAAGTGTCAACTACTTACTTCAACTGCTTCTAAAACCTATAAATAGGTCCCCTAATAGTTTTTGAGAACCTGGTGGTCCCAACCATTTGTGGTAGACCCTGCCCAAAAAACCACTCGTATAGAAAAATATCAATTCAGTACTTGATATTTTCCAAGATATACATTATGGTCCAATCGTGAAAATCTAGTTACTAATCCGTTAGAACATGATCATAACTTGATCGACATTCGTGTCAGAATATCCTTGTGCTTGATTTGAAGTGTGCTAATGATTCGCATGTTGTTTATGGCTCCCTGGCCATCTATAGCGTGCGCCAATAGTACCTTTTATGCAGACCAAATGTGTCCAACAGAGCTCGGCTCACGAGCTCGTGGCGTGGCCCAACTTTGGGCACTACTATCGTGCGCCAGTACCTATAGCGTGTGCCATTGTTCTTCGTTCAAGAATAACGGCGTGTGCCAATCTCCTATGGCGCGCGCCACAAACCACTAGTAGTAGTACTATGTAAGTCCAATTTTGTTGATCCTCAGGGAATTGAGTTTCTAGGTCGCCTATTTAATTACTAAACTTGTTTAGGGGTTTATTATGATGTTTGGTTGAATTGTAACACTAACAAACTTCTTCAATTTGAATCTAATGATTTAAGCAAGTTGAAAGTCTATTAACTTGAAACACAAAACTAACAATCTGATTTAGCAAATTTAACTAAGAGTGAGTTTAGTACCATTGAAACTTATGTAATCAAACAACTTAGTGAGTTTATTAAGTTCATATTATGATCCGAGTGTTTCATGAGCAACAAATCTACACTTTCGCACGAGATTTATCTAAAATGAACATTAGCAAAACTTAAACCAATTAGATGTTCTATCGACCCCCTAATCGATCTAAATTAAGCTAAGAACATACTATAAGTATCACTCAATGGACAACTAATCACTTAAGTAGATTTCTCTTTCATTAAGCAATTAATCATCTAGTTAATCTTTACATTAATTCCATCTCCTTTCGATCTCAAGTTATAACTAAGTTCATAATCATGGTTATTCATAAAGATTTTATCACAACCAACTAGTCTAAACCATTGTCAAAGGCAAGAACTAATAATGATCATAATCTTGATGAAACCATAACTAAGCCATAAGTTAATTAACTAGAACATAAATCTATGCATGTTTAACCTCTCAAATTAGTTGATTACTTGTTAGTTTCAAGGCACCAAACCCACTTAATGTATTACTCACACATGTTTATACAAAAATAGAATATAAACATCAACATACTTAGCATAAATAAACAAAATAAAGAGAAGAAAGCTTATCAAATGGTCATGAATCTTTCTTCATTCTTCTTAAGTCCATGGTAGAGAGTAGAGTTACAATTTCGTGGCTTCTCCTCTCTGAATACTCTCTCTCTCTCTCTGTCTTACTCAAAATATCATAATATCACATAATGAGCTCAAATCCAAAGTAAAAAGTAAATAAAATATAAACTAAACTAATATCCTAACAACTACCCTCCATTGTCTCCCTAATGTATCTGCCTCCCCCTCGATTATGAAAATCCTGAGTGCCTTGCCCCCCCAAATGTTTGCCAATGAGAAGTGCAAGTGGGATGGCCAACTATTTATCTCTATCTGTCCATGGTGCACACCAATCATGCCGTAAGCCCATCGTCAGAGTGACCTCCCTCTCGATCCGAGCACCAATGGCGTGCACCACTAGTGCCTATGGTGTGCGCCATACATTGGTAGATTAGTTCTTCTTGCTCTCGTGAGCTCCATCTCGCCCATGCCTTAGCACCATCAATCAAGCATCCTCCTCAAGTCCTCGAATAGGCTCCTAAAACCACAGAAAGTTAATCAAAAATGATAAACACAAATAAAACACAATGAACGAGAAATAATGCAAAGTCAACTAAAAACCAATAAAATAAACTAAAAGTTCTAAAAAGATCCTAAAAAATAAACACAAAGAATGAGTGTTTTAGGCACTCATCACACTCCCATACTTGAATCTTTGCTTGTCCCCAAGCAAAACTCAAATACGGACACAAACTAAACAAAAATCATACGAAAACACACAAACACACAACAAGGTAAAGATTTGGCATGAGTAGATCAAAACTTAACTTCCCTCAAAATCATCAACTTATATCAAAATCTCATCATAAACCTAGTTAGTTCATCAATTCAAAGTACAAAACACTACGAACTAGTAGACGCCTCGACACTCTATTATTTAAACAAGTGTTAACTCTATGTAAAAGACACTAGAAGGTTAAACTCTCAAGGATAGTAAAGTGTTTCACTCATGTAGTGTATATAGTCATCTTCCTATCACTCACATACAGGTCAATATCTCAAAGCATCCTACGTCCTACTCAGCATTATCTAAAAGTCGCAATGGTTTTCAATGATTGGGGGCTTTTTTATCGGGTTGTAATGGGGCTAAAGGTTAGGATGAGGTAAAAATGTATGGATAGTGGCAAACCACCCAATCCGAAGACTCGATACAAGAACTACGCAATCACTTGACTATGCTAAAACATCCTCACCAAGTATAATAAAAGTAAAACTCCCCAATATCCCAATGTAATAAGACCTAGAAGCTCAAGTTTTGCCTAGAAATAATATTTTATTCAAATTCACATTCCTTTTCTTTTCTTTTTCTTTTCTTTTCACCATTTTTTTCTTTTTTTTTCTTTTTCTTTTTCTTTTTCTCAAACATTCAACGCACTATACAAATTGTAAATGTCTAGGCAAACTTGGCTTCTTGAATGGTTATATACCATAAAAATCCCAACAATATACCGTAAGTCAATTTCAGATACCAACTACTCTCAATACTAATCATCCCCAACATGCGCAATGATGTGTGTCTAAAACACACATTAAATGCATAGGATTTTGAGTCTGTTTTGCACTTTTGCATTTAGTTTCATATTGTTTTAGTTATCTTTTGAGTTTTAGGTGACTAATGGACTCTTTATACTAATTTATAGGAAAAGAAACAATTTCGGAAAGGAATTATATTCAAAGGAGGAGTCTAGCAGGGACAGCTGCCTTGGAGGGGCATTTTCGTCAGTTTCGGAGCATAATTTAGAGAAGTCTATCAGAAACAAAATTTAAGATATTGGTTTCCTCTTTTCGGCGATATAAAATATGCACAAATCAGAGTCTGGAAGAGGAAGTTATAGCCAAAATACTGAAGACTAATCTGGCAGATTTTATTCAGCAAATATCTGGGGCAATATTGGAAATTCACTTTCCTCCAAAGTTACGACTCTTTAGGACGACTCTTTTAGGTTTTAAGGTTTAGGAGGGTTATATAACCCTAGTAGCTTTATTTTAGACTGTCTCTCTCTCTTCTTCTCTCCCCCATTCATCGCATTTTCATTCTGTAGATTAGGTTTTATTTTATTATGAGGAACTAATCCTCTTGGTGGATTTGAGGGAGGAACCCATGGTTGTGAGGATCTTGTTTTATTCATCTTTTTCATTTTAGTATTTACTTATTTCTTGTTCTTAATCTTGTTCTTGAATGATTTGCGGTCGTGAATTTATTCTAGAACTCTCATGCCATCGATTTCTGATTAGCGGTCACAGTTAGGAATTGAACTAGGAGCAAAGTTAATTCTACGAGGAACGGTCGTTACCAAACTAATTAACTAGGAATAAGTAAGGCTAGTTTGTACATACCAAGGTTTTGATTATAATCGCTAAGAGTAGGAACATCTATTCTTAATGATATTGCCTTCTATATTAGAAATCGGTTGATATTCTGTCTGTTAGGTGATAAACAACTAGTTAGGCGATCGTCGGCTAGTTGATTATAGGATGTTAGTGATTTCTTTGCGGTTGTGGGCTATCTTTATTTTTAGGAGCTCCGTGGACAATATTTGATGAATGCACGCCGCAAGACCACAAATGCAAAAGCAAGACTACGAAGACACGAGCAAGACCATGAGGTTGTGAGCAAGTTGGTTTTGACAAACCAAGGCAAGGAAGGAAACCACCATGAAGGAAAAGGAAGCCCATGGAGGGCGCCAAAGATTCCATGGAGGGTGCCATATGCCTACGGCAGCCTTGACCTCTTCTGACTTAAAAAATCATAACTTCCTCATATGAAGTTGGATTGAGGCGCCATCAGTGGCATTTGAAAGAAGACATCCATATCTACAACGGTGATGACAAAGCATTACCAAATGCATGACATCATATGCATGGAGGGCACCAATCTTTGGTTGGTGGGCACCATATAGGCATGACTCAGCACCATGGAGGGTGCCAATCTTGCATTGGAGGGTGCCATTAGTGGTTGACAAATCAAGCATTGGAGGGCGCCATAGGATCTTTGGAGGACGCCAACTTTGGCATTGGAGTGCGCCAATCTTTCATTAGAGTGTGCCAACTTTGTGGTGGCTGCATGGGAATTGGACTTTATGGGACATTTTTCCACATCGTATGGAAACAAGTATATCTTGGTTGGAGTTGACTACATTTCAAAGTGGGTAGAAGCTTTGGTGTCATGATGTGCGTGTGAACGGACACACATCGACCTATGTTTTGTGCATATTTTGTCCATGCTTTATTCTCATTTCATCGTATGTCGAGTATGTTTTTATGCATTTTGTGTTTATGTTGAGGAGCGGGAAATCTGTCGATATTTGGTGGTTTTGTAGGTGATTCCATGAAGATTGACAAAGTAGTGGGGCGTGGTGCGATGGCGGATAGAAAGGTCTGAAGAATTGGAGAGTCGGAAGCGACAGAAGGTGAACTGATGAGATCCAGTGAACCGCTGGAAAAGCCAGCGACCCACTGGATGTGAGCAGATGACTTCCAGCGAACCGCTGGAAAAGCCAGCGACCCCCTGGATGTGAGCAGATGACTTCCAGCGACCCGCTGGATTGCCCGGAAAAACTCAGAAGACCTGTTTAGTCAAATTAGGACTTTTCTTTTAGGTCTTGTTTTTAGGCTAGCCTATATAAGGCTTTGAACTTTAGGTTAAGGGGACTCTTGAACGTTTTCACACAAGAGATCAACCCTAGTTACTTTTTGCTTTCAATTTGGAGAATTGTGATCGGTGACTCGGATTAATCAATCAACGAGCTATTTTCATAACTTGTGGTCAGGTGTTGTCTTTTCATTCATCTACTTGATCATTAATTGCTTGGTTAATTCGCGTTGAGTGTTCGCGTGTTAAGAGTGATGAACTTAGTACGTAACATAGATCGCGTTCTCGTTCTTTTGTTTGTTAAGTTAGTTAATCGTTGTGCAAATTCAGGATTGACAACCCTAGTTTGTTCAGCGTTTCGTAGTAATTAATCATAATCCAATCATTCGAATTGAGTTGCTTAGATTAAAGTTGCGAATTCATAATCCAGTACTTAGAGAATTGATCAATTTGTCCCTGTGGAGACGATCTTACTTATCATTCTATTACTTGATCGATCGTGTTCTCTTGCACATATTTTTAACCCGATATTTATCGCATCAATTTTTTGGCGCCGTTGCCGGGGACAGATTTAATCAATCTGTCTTTAATATTGGATACAGCTTTCACGATTTTGAGACTAAGCTTTTTGCACCCGTGTTGTTCCTCAATACGCTTGATCTTCTTCATTGAGTTTTGCAGTGAGTGACGGCACAGGAAGTGTATGCCACACACCTGTTCTGACAATCAACCCCTTCTTGAATACGACCCCGAAGTTGAACGAACTCTTCGCTCGAGACTAAGGGATCAACACAAAGAAGAGATGGCAGATCAGAATCAGGTAATTAATGCTCCCGCAAACAACAACAGGAGAAGGCAGACGCACCCTAGGCTGGCCGACCTTTGACCCAGTATCGAATACCCAGCTGTGGAGGCTAATAACTTTGAGATCAAATCCGGCCTTATTAATCAGGTTCATGAAGATCAGTTTGGGGGAAATCCTTCAGAAAACCCTGCAAAGCACATCCAAACCTTTGAAGATCATTGCTCGACAGTCAAATACAATGGAGTCTCAGCAGATGCACTCAAGTTGCGACTATTCAAGCACAGTTTAAAGGATGATGTTAGAGAATGGGTCAACGGATTCCCTGCAGGCACTTTTACCACATGGGATGAGCTTGCAGACAAATTCCTAGAGAAATACTACCCACCAGGCAAGACCACTCAGCTACGTAACAAAATTTCGCAGTTCAAGCAACAGGGTGGCAAGTCTCTACATGAAGCATGGCGTCGCTACAAGAAGCTGCTACGTGACTGTCCACACCACCAGATTCCAGAATGGATGCTCATCCAAACTTTTTACAACGGATGTGAATCACAAGTTTGAACCAGCTTAGACGCAGCAGCTGGAGGTGATTTGATGGAAAAAGAAGAAACTGAAGGGTTCCGCATAATTGAAGCCATGGCCACCAATAATCACGAGTGGGGAGATAGGTGGAAAGAAAGAAAGTGGCCAGCGTATAGGACAACAGTGAGATCACTGCGCTCAAGGCACAGGTGGCAACTCTCACACAATTAATCCAAGGCTCATATGCACCAACTCCCACACCTGCTCAGGTTTGCGAGATCTGTACTGGACCTCATGTTACTGATAATTGTTCTTTGCTAGCCGAATCTGTGAATTATGTGGGTAATAATAATAATAAGAACAATGATCCGTATTCTGCCACGTATAACCCGGGTTGGAGAAACCACCCAAACTTTTCGTGGAGAAATAATGCAGGTCAACAGGTACCTCAGCAACCCAACACCCCTATGGCTGCTAACAGTGCTCAAGGCCCTCAGCCACAACAACCTCAGAATTACCACCAAAAGTGGCAAAAACAGCCACCACCTCAACCAGATCGAAGGAATGAAGATGAGTTGAGGAAGCAAGTTCTCAGTCATGAAGCCACGATCAGAAATCTGGAGATTCAGATAGGTCAGCTTGCACTTCAATTGAACGCAAGGCAACCGGGAACACTTCCAAGCAACACAGAAACCCCTCCTACACAGCAAGAACACTGTAAGGCAATCACAACCAGAAGTGGGCTAGATTTGGGGAAGAACATTACAAGCCCAACATCGAAACCATCTGGAAAACCAGTGAGTGAGGAGGAAGAAGAACTTTGGGTGAATCCTACAGTAGTTGAGAAAGACAAGTCTACCAAGGAAATTGTCAAGCCAGTACAAGAGAGAAGATATCCTCCGCCACTTTTCCCTCAAAGAGTTAACAAACAAGCTTCTCATCCTAGCTATCAGAAGTTTCTGGAGTTATTCAAGAATCTTCATATCAACATTCCACTACTCGATGTATTTGAGCAGATGCCCACATACAGAAAGTGGATTAAAGAGTTCATTTCAAAGAAAAAGAGCATCGAGGACTTCGAGGTCATACCTTTGACTAGGGGATGCAGTGCAGTTCTAAGCCAGGATCTTCCTCAGAAGATGAAGGATCCTGGCAGTTTCACCATACCTTGCACCATTGGCGATCAGATTTTCAAGAAGGCACTTATTGATCTGGGATCTAGCATAAACCTCATGCCATATTCTATATTCCAAAAGCTTGGTTTGGGGGATATGAAGTCTACATCCATAGTTCTCCAGCTCGCAGATAGATCAGTAGCTAGGCCAAAGGGGATCATCGAAAATGTGCTTGTGAAGGTTGACACATTAATCTTTCCGGTGGACTTCATCGTTATGGAAATGGAAGAAGACCGTGATGTGCCGCTCCTCCTAGGTCGACCGTTCCTTGCGACAGGAAAAACGAGTATTGATGTAGAAAAGGGAGAGCTACGATTTAAGGTTTGCGACGATGAGGTCATGTTCAACGTCTTTGACGCAGCTAGGTATCCGTCTATCGATGATGACTGTTATAGGATCGACGTGATAGACGAGATTGTGGGGAGTTTAGAGACCACCACCGAAAGCAATTTAGAAGTAGTGGTGGAGTCTGAAGTGGAAGAAACTGATTCTGAAGTAATGAAGCAAGTAGCATGGGTACGTATAGCAGAATCACTAGAGCTGGACAGCACACCCAGAGTCAAGTTGCAAGCATCTATTCTCGCACCACCTGAATTGGAACTCAAGCCACTACCAGGACATCTGAAGTACGCCTATCTGTGTGAAGGTAACAAGCTTCCTGTAATTATTTCTGCATCATTGACGCATGAGCAGGAAGAACAGCTCCTTAACATGATTTCAAGGCACAAAGAAGCGTTGGGATGGACACTTGGTGATGTGAAAGGCATCAGCCCATCTCTTTGCCAACATAAAATCATTTTGGAGGAGGACTTCACACCATCGGTGGAGGCCCAGCGAAGGCTCAACCCGAAGTTGAAGGAGGTGGTTTGGAAGGAAGTAATCAAATGGCTTGATGCTGGCATAATCTACTCAATCTCAGATTCTAAGTGGGTAAGCCCTACTCAGTACGTCCCCAAGAAAGGAGGTATTACAGTTGTTTCCAATGAAAATAATGAGCTTATCCCTACACGAGTAGTGGTGGGACATCGGGTCTGCATTGATTTTCGGAAATTGAACAAAGCCACCCGAAAGGATCACTTCCCTCTACTATTTATTGACCAGATGCTGGATAGACTAGCAGGTCATGATTACTAATGCTTTCTGGATGGTTACTCAGGTTATCTTCAAATCCCTATTGCACCTGAAGATCAAGAAAAGACTACCTTCACCTGCCCCTATGGTACCTTCGCTTTTCGCCGAATGCCGTTTGGACTCTATAATGCACCTGCTACCTTTCAACGGTGTATGATGGCAATCTTTTCTGACATGGTTGAGCGTCAAATCGAGATTTTTATGGATGATTTCTCGGTTTTCGGACTCATTTGAGGGATGCCTCCGACATTTGGGACAGGTTTTAGAACGCTGCAAGGAGACTAATCTGGTGCTCAACTGGGAAAAATGTCACTTTATGGTTACTGAAGGAGTGGTCCTTGGCCACAAAATATTAAGTGACGGCCTAGAAGTTGACAGGGCCAAATTGGAAGTCATCGACAAGCTTCCCCCTCCACTATCTGTAAAGGGAGTGCGGAGTTTCCTAGGCCATGCTGGGTTTTACAGGCAGTTCATCAAGGACTTCTCAAAAATCACAAAGCCACTATAAAAATTGCTTAAAAAGGAGGTTCCCTTTATCTTCAATGAAGAATGCAAGTCAGCCTTTCAGTATCTTAAGGAAGCGCTCGTCTCCGCACCGATCATTACAGCACCCGATTGGGATCTTCCATTCGAGATCATGTGTGATGCAAGCGACTATGCGGTCGGCACTGTACTCGGTCAGAGAAAGACCACAGGATTTCATGCAATTTACTATGCCAGCCGCACATTGGACACTGCTTAAGTCAATTATGCCACGACGAAAAAAGAATTTTTAGCAGTAATCTTCTCCCTTGATAAATTCTGCTCATACCTGCTCGGAAGCAAAGTGACGGTATACACAGACCATGCAACTATACGATACCTCTTCACTAAGAAGGATGCTAAGCCCAGGCTCATCAGATAGATCCTCCTTCTTCAAGAGTTCGACATCGAAATACGTGATCGGAAGGGAGCGGACAACCCAGTGGCTGATCATCTTTCGTGCCTTGAGAACCCATCGGTAACATCTTTCTCTCCTATTAATGAATCTTTTCCTGATGAACAATTATATGCGCTTGATGTCATATCTGTACCTTGGTATGCTGATTTTGTTAATTACCTTGTTAGCAACATCGTACCCCCTAACCTTTCTTCCGAACAGAAGAAAAGATTTTTACATGATGTCAGGTTTTATGTATGGGACGAACCATACCTGTTCAAACAAGGAAAAGATCAACTACTACGCCGGTGTGTACCTCAGGAAGAGCAAGAAGTCATCCTCCATAACTGTCACAACTCACATTATGGAGGCCATTTTGCTGGCGAGCGCACTACTGCCAAGGTTCTTCAAAGCGGTTTCTATTGGCCCTCTCTGTTCAAGGATGCCATGGAATTCATGAAGAAATGTGACCGCTGCCAACGGACAGGAAACATATCCCGTCGTCATGAGATGCCCTAGCACAGAATCATGGAGGTGGAAATATTCGACGTATGGGGAATCGACTTCATGGGACCGTTCCCACCATCCGACCGAAACCTCTACATACTCCTCGCAGTGGACTACGTTTCCAAATGGGTGGAAGCAGTGGCTCTCCCGACAAATGATGCAAAGGTAGTCACTAAATTCTTGCAGAAAAATATTTTTAGTCGTTTTGGGACTCCTAGGATTCTTATCAGCGACGGAGGAAAGCACTTTCGCAATAACTTGCTCGCCAATGCACTGACGAAGTACGGAGTTATTCACAAGATCGCTACAGCCTATCATCCCCAAACTAGTGGTCAAGTCGAGGTGTCAAATCGCGAAATCAAGAGGATCTTGGAAGTCATGGTAAACCTATCGCGGAAGGACTGGTCCAGCAAGCTGGATGATGCACTATGGGCCTACAGGACAGCCTACAAGACCCCCATCGGAATGTCACCATACTAACTGGTTTATGGGAAGGTTTGTCATCTACCAGTCGAGCTTGAACACAATGCATACTGGGCACTCCGCCGACTAAATCTAAACCTCGACAAAGCCGGAGAAAGATGCCTGCTGCAGCTCGAAAAACTCGAAGAATTTCACCTAGGAGCATATGAGAACGCCAAGCTTTATAAGGAGAAGACCAAGAGGTGGCATGATAAAAAGATTCTGCACCGCGAGTTCTCAGCGGGCCAACATGTACTTCTCTATAACTCTCGCCTTAAACTTTTCCCAAGAAAACTCAAATCGCGATGGACTGGACCCTACACCATTGTCGCCATATCACCTCATGGCGCCGTCCAAATCCGTAATGATGACACTAAGGAAGAGTTCAAGGTCAATGGACAACGATTGAAGGTTTACCTCGGTGACCGTTTCGACACTCAAGAAGGCTACATGGACCTTCACGATCCCGTGCCTCAGTAAGATCATACTACCGTCAAGCTAATGACGTTAACTTAGAACTACCTTTTTCGTTTTCTTTTCAATTTTGCAATATTTAGAGTCACTCGTCTGAGTTTCCCCGAGTTTGTGGGTTTATAAGGGAATGTACATAATGTCACCCTCGAAAAAAATGTGTTCGTGTTTTTTTTTATTTAGTTTTACAGGACTAACAGGTTGGGGAAGATACGAGGTCAGATTCGGGAAGAAAGAGCGATCCAGACAAACCCAGCGACCCGCTGGAATTTCCAGCGACCCGCTGGAAGTTGGCCGAACCAAATCCAGCGACCCGCTGGGATTTCCAGCGACCCGCTGGAAGTTCGGGGTTTAAAACCTCCGAACCAACTCCTCATTTTCACTTTTCCTCTCCTCTCAATTCACTCTCCTCCCAATCTCCTCTCCTCCAAACTCCTCCAAACCAACCACAAACCTATACCCATCCAAACACACCATCCATCACAACCCACAGCGACCATCACGACACAGCGTGCACCGTCGCCATCCCGACCACCATCCAATCCACAACATCCCGCCATCCCGACCTCCACGCATTCCTCTCTAATTTCGAGGTTGTTTTTTTCCTTTTACTCTTTCTTTCTTTTGCAGATCCCGGACTCACAGCTTCGAATCTCCATCCACCGTCGACTGGGCTTTACTGTGCTCGCCAAGATCTTTCCGAAACACCGACCACCACCGTTGACCGCCGTTGACCGCCGTTGACTTTTGTTGACTTTTTCTTCCGACCAAGTCCATGGCTCCAAAGCGAAGCAGGACATCGTCCCATCATCCCGGTGAGTCGAGCTCCACTCCACCTCCGTCTATCGACATAGCGCGAAGGTATGGCGCTCCTTTTCCTATCTTTAGTGAGGTTGAAGGTGAGCGGTTTACTAAATTTGCGGACTATCGATTTGTTGAATACTTGACTATTGATTGGAGTGAGATGCATGCGCTCGGCATTGATATTGATTTGC
>SOPF01025854.1:0-40464 GCA_012979155.1 Hypericum perforatum
CGATGCTTGTTGCTAGGACACGTCCATTGGCATCCTTCAAATAGTCAATGCTATTCTCTAGCTTGAAATGGAGCCCGACTATGTTCAGCTCCACCCTGTAATGGAACCATTGAATAGCAGTATACAGACCATCGAATAGTAGCATACAGACCATCAAATAATAACATACAGACTATAGAATAACAGTATACAGACCATCGAATAATAACATACAGACCATCGAATAATAGGATACAGACCATCGAATAACAACATACAAACCATCGAATAACAACATATAGACCATCAAATAATAATATACAGACTATCGAATAATGACATACAGACCATTGAATAACAATATACAGACCACCGAATAACAATATACAGACTATCAAATAACAACATATAGACCATCGAATAATAGTATACAGACCATTGAATAACGACATATTGACCATCAAATAACAGCATATAGACCATTGAATTACGAAATACAAATAATTGAATCATGAAATACAAATCGGTTTTTCGATACCATCAGATAACAACATACAGACCACTGAATAACAATATACAAACTATTGAATAGTAGCATACAGACCATCGAATAATAACATACAAACCATCGAATAACATCATATATACCATCGAATATTAGCATACAGACTATCGAATAATAACGTACAGATCATCGAATAACAGCATACAGACCATCGAATAACGACATACAGACCATCGAATAATAGCGTACAGACCACCGAATAATAACATACAGACCATCAAATAACAGCATACAAACTATCGAATAACAACATACAGACTATCGAATAATAGTATACAGACCATTGAATAATAGAATATAGACTTTTAACAAATGAAGAGCATGATTTATGGTAATTTTGAGATGAAATAGCATCATCGAGCTAATTTTCGAACATGCTCAGATATTTTGAGTAGTTTGCTTTAATATGTTCGAGTGATTCTCTGTAGTTTGCTTTGGTATGTTAGAATGGTTCGCTCCAATATGTTCGAGTGGTTCATTCCGGTATGTTCGAGTGGTTCGCTCTAATATATTCAAGTTCTTCCTTCCGATATATTCGAGTGGTTCACGTCAGTATGTTCGAGTGGTTCATACTGATATATTTAAGTGGTTGGCTCTGATATATTCGAGTAGTTTGCTCTGATATATTCAAGTAATTTTCTCTGATATGTTCGAGTGGTTCGCTCCGATATTTTCGAGTGGTTCCTTCCAATATATTTGAGTGGTTCGCTCTGATATGTTTGAGTGGTTTGCTCCGATATGTTTGAGTGGTTCACTCCGATATGTTTGAGTGATTCACTCCAATATGTTCGAGGGGTTCCTTTCGATATGTTCGAGTAGTTCCTTTCGATATGTTTGAGTGGTTCCTTCTGAAATGTTTGAGTGGTTTGCTATGATATGTTCTAATAGTTTCTCTAATATGTTTTAATAGTTCACTCTGATATGTTCGAATGATTCATTCTGATATGTTGAATGGTTTGCTCCGGTATGTTCGAATGGTTCATTCAAATATTTTTGAATGGTTTGCTCTGATATGTTCGAATGAATCATTCTGATATGTTTGAATGGTTACTCGTATATGTTTGAATGGTTTGCTCTGATATGTTCTAATAGTTTGCTCTGATATATTCGAATGATTCGCTCTGATATGTTCGAAATGGTTTGCTCTGATATGTTCGAATAATTCGCTCTTATATGTTCGAATAGTTTCATTATTTTGTTCAATTATATCGATTGGTTTGTCTGATTATGTAAATTGATACACCTCAATTATATTGAATAGTTTGTATAGTTATTTAAATTTATTTTTATTAAATAATTTGTCTAATTTTGTTAAATAGTATGTCTTGTTATATAATTAATTTGATAATATTAATATTATTTTTTCTGACAAATTTATTAAATGTATTTAAATAGTATATTTGTTTATATCAAGTGATATAATAAAAAGTAAAGGTTATCTATATTAAAATCAAATTTCTTTTCTTTCAAACTTCCTTGTTTTTCACTCTTTCGATCTACTTTTTAGTTTCACTTACCTTTGGGTCCATGCTACGTGCGTGACCTTTAATGTTTTTCCTTGGACTATTTTAGCCCTTCCCGTGATATTACAGCTTGATTCTGGATAGTGCTTTCCGGCACCGAATCTTGGCTCGTTGGATTATATGGGGATGTCTAAAAAATAATCCCCACCATGGAGATTACTTCTAGACCGTCAAATCATAATTTTGTGCTTAAAATCTTAATCTAATGGTTATTATGTTTGGAGACAAAGTTGGTATTAGACAAATATTTAATTAATTACTATATCTCTAATTATCTTTATTTTTCTTATCTAACATTTAAATTTAAGAATCAATCCCCATTATTACTCCCTTAATTATCCCTTAATAGTAGTAGTAATAACATAATTAGAGACCACCCCTTTTTCTTTCACGTATGGAGGAACCAAAGGAACAGAGCGCAAAAAATGACCAATCCTAAGTGGGCACTCGTAACTAGGTTGTTCTTTCTCATCAATCTTCACGTGGGTATTTCGTTTGCTTCTCTTCTCTGAACTCGGTCGATCTTCAGGAACTAGACCATGTCAGGAAGCTTATCGGGCAATGGGAAAAGAGCGACGACGACAAAGGTGGAGAATGGCTGTTTTGGCGTGGGGACGAGCTCCGACGGTAGGAGATCTGATAGTGAGTGTAGGCAACTGAGGTTTACGCAGTTGAGCCCGAGTGTGAAGGTGGAGAAGAATATTGGCGACAATCATTATATAGAAGGCCATTACGGCGGCAGTGACTATGCCGATGAACCTACCTTCGTCCTCGCACCCCGGCCTGGGCCAGTGTTACGGTCATCCTCGTCGGCCAGGAAATTCAACCTCTCGTCGCGGTCATCATCCTCTGCCACAGGTTTCGTGCCATCCAGTTCGAGCTTTGCTTCTCGATCCTCAATCTTCTTCGAAATATTGGTACCCTCGTTCAGTAATATTGGTATCTTTGTTCTTTGATATTGGTTCCTTTGTTCTTCAATATTGGTACCCTCGTTCAGTAATATTGGTACCCCCGTTCAGTAATATTGGTACAATTGTTCTTTAATATTGGTACCATTGTTCTTTAGTATTGGTACCTTTGTTCTTTAATATTGGTACATTTGTTCTTCAATATTGGTACATTTGTTCTTCAATATTAATACCTTCGTCTTTTAATATTGGTACATTCGTCTTTTAATATTGGTACTTTTTTTCAATATTGATACCGTCTTTTAATTTTGGTAACTTGCGCAGATGTAGGATCGACGACGGTGATGGTTCGGCGAGGATGAAGGGTCAACGACAATGATGGTTTGACGAAGATGGTGGGTCGATAATGGTGATTTTCAGCGTAGATGATGGGTCGGCGACAGTGATTATTTCGGCGAAAATGGTGATTTATTTCATGTGTAAATTTTTTGAATGAGTATTTTTGGAGGTAATATTTTCTTGGAGATTTGATTTTTTGAATGAATTGGTAGTTACATTTTTGTAGCACGATTTTTTAGAGATTTTAATTTTTGAATGTTGGTCACTCACTAATTTAGTGGCATGATTTAAGGGATTACGATTCTCTATTTAATGGTTCCTATTTTTTAGGATTGTAATTAGTTAGTAATATACCAATTATACCCTCCTCCCCACCATGGGGATTAACACTTAATCCCCACCTAATCTGGACTCGTCGGACATGGTATTAGGTTTTAGGATATGGGATTAATTTTTTAGGGACAAGGGATTGATTTTTGGGCTGATGATCGTTGATTTGTGTTGCTGGGCTACTTGGGTCGCTCTCGACTTGCGCTGTGCGCTACTTGGGTCTTTGGGCCTATAATGTAAATTTGTAGTTTTGATAGTTCAAATAATACGAACTTACATTTTTGCTATCCAAATTATTATTTTTTTTGGACTCAGATATCAGATTATATGCTCACTTTTACTTTCAAGTGCGAGAATTAAACGAGTCGTGTGTATATGGAGTTACGAATTTCAATAACATATATTTGGGAACCGAGATATTGATGGAAGATGATTTTTTTTTTAAGTTAGATAATTTCGTAAATTTAAAGGGAACTAGAGGTTTTATTGGCACTTAAAATAGATTCAGAGACTGTTTAGGTATCTTACGAATTATGAACTACTATACAAATTTGAAATTTCTTTAAATATAAGGATCTATAATTATCTTGGCAAAGAAATTTTTTTTTTTTTTTTTGCACCCAACGGGAACCCCGCTCGGCACGTTAAATTAGTACGTGGACCATAATGGTGTTTCCCAATTCCCACGGCCTGAATTCTTTTCCGAACTTGGTGGCACAATAAGACGCTATTTTAGAAGACTATATCCGCGCCTCTACCGAAATCCTTTCTTTAAAAAAAATATAGAGGGTTAAAATGGCGATCGCCGTGATCGATGCCAGGACGATCAACAATTTCGTCGAGGATGGGAAGGAATTCAACGCCTGCGTCAGGAAGTTCTTCGAGATATTCGACAAAGACAAAGACGGGGCGCTGTCGAGCACCGAGATTCAAGGAGGGCTGCGAGAAATCGCGGCAATGGAGTACGAAATAGCGTCGATTTTGGAGAAGTTCGACGCGGACCGCGATGGGAAGCTTGTCCTAAGCGAGTTCACGCCGCTGGTTAAAGAAATAATGTGCACTATGGCCAGCGGGATCGGTGATTCGGGCGTGCTTATGGCTCTTGACGGGGACGGTTTGTTGTTGAAGGCCGTTGAACATGAGAAGTGCAGGAGGAGGAAATAGATTGGGATGTTGCAATTAATTGGTATTTTCTTTTCTCTAAGACCACCTGATTACTGCAACTGGTTATTCATCTCCCTTTTTCTAATTGTATTTGTACTTTTTTTTTCTTCGGTAGCCACTGTCATACATACTTATAATTCTATTTTTATCATCGATTAGTATGGTTGTCTCGTTTATTAATTAATGCCTGGATCATTCGGCCTCTCTCCTTCCTTGTCTCTATGACGTGCATCCAACTTAACAAAAGAAAAGGCACAAAAGATATTTGTCGACTTGTGACAATAATAAAACTCAGTAAGTTATTTCTCAATCCTGACTACTTATAACACAATTGAATTTAATTTTTGTTTTTCAAGTATAAACGTGGGCAATTAAGCTTCCCAACTAATGATATGCTTGAGTGGCTTTCTGCATTCTCTACGCCAAAAAGATGTTTTCCTGACAAATTTGATTACGGTTGTTATTTTATTTGTGCCTTGCCCTTTTGATCTCAAAACCTCCTCAGATCATGCAAATCGACTGATTTAGTGCAGAAATTTGATGCACAGGTCATGAGATTAGTGCTGCACCAACAGAAGAGTAATTGTTACTAGTTCAGTCTTTACAAAACTTTATACCCCGTATTACTTTATCGTATCTGCGTGTTTGTTGTTAATACAATTGGTTTTGGGTAGCTCGTATGAAAGTTCTGTCTAACGACGTATATAATACTTTAACTTAATATCGGTGATCTATAACATCGACCCTCTTTTATCGTCCATTTCGTGCACCAGATTTTTGTTACTCCTACCTTGGTTGTTAATCTTGCAGACTTCTATCAGAAATGTCATCTGCTAAGGATGTTACAATGAAAGTGCATCTTGCATTTCCATCTTTACAGAACTGCAGAGGCAATCCAAACTAGTTCAAATCAACACATAAATTTGGTCTGGGATAATTCCCCTCAGGCCCTTCGGGTTTGCGAAAATTAGTGATTCAGTTCCTCTAGTTTTTTTTATTATTTAGCCCCTCTAGTTTGTGAAAAGGGTATTATTTAACCCCTGTTGTCTGAATCAGCTCTTTTCTCCGGCGAAAATGGACATAAGATTACTAAAATACCCTTTTCCTTTAAAAAGTAAAAAAATAAATTGAAACACAATCATAATTCTTATTAAGCTAAAATTTTTCATGAAGTATCCTAAAAATATACATGATTTACGTAAAATAGTTTAGAAATTTTGGAGGCACAGAAGTATTGTTTTTATTTTCCAACGTGCCAAAAGTTTGTAAAATCATATAAATAGAAACTTTGTCTAATTAGGCTGAAACTTGTCCCACGTGTTCTTAAGCATATTTAGTGAATTTAGGATCTAAGACTTATTCTATTTGTCCTTAAGCATCTTTACTAAAGACTACATCTCTAGTAAAAAAATAAATTAAAACTCTATATTTTTGGTATTCCCAGACTTTTTGAACGTTGGCTTGTGACAATCCAGACTTTTTGATTCCTAAATTCATTAAAGATGCTTAAAGACACATGGGACAAGTTTTAGCCCAATTAGACAAATTTTCTATTTTATATGATTTTACAAAATTTTGGCACGTTGGAAAATAAAAAAATACTTATGTGCCTCCAAAATTTCTGAAATATTTTACGTAAATCCTGTATATTTTTAGGATACTTCATGAAAAATTTCAGCTCAATATGAATTACGATTGTGTTTTAATTTATTTTTTTACTTTTTAAAGGAAATGGGTATTTTAGTAATCTTAGGTCCATTTTCGCCGGAGAAAAGAGCTGATTCCGGCAACAGGGGTTAAATAATACCCTTTTCACAAACTAGAGGAGCTAAATAATAAAAAAAACTAGAGAGTCTGAATCACTAATTTTCGCAAACCCGATGGGCCTGAGAGCAATTATCCCATTTGGTCTGGATACAAAAGCTAAAGTCATTTGAAAGCTTTTATTTGATGAAACTGGATCTATCAGGTAATGTTTAATGGCATGAGCTATATAAACAAATGAGTTGAAAGGAAGAGGACAAGGTACTCGTAGGGACAATATGATGCTCAAAGCAAAGCTCGTGAGTGGTTTTGTTTTTTAAATCAACGTTACAATTTCATCAAGTGGTATGGATAAAATAATATACATCTCAAAAAGCATCCAATTCTGCTAATGTTACATCATTAGCTGCACTAACTCCTCTTGGTGGCAATGGGCATACCATAACTGTAAGAAATAATGAGTGACTGGGAAATTGGTATCACTCCAAAATATCCTATATCACAAAGATGGTAAAACTGCTGAAAGTGGTTAGGCATCTAACAATAGCAAAGATAAAATGAACAATCCAATCACAAATTTCTAGTTGACACTTTTGAAACGCTACATTTTAAAATTGGTAGAGAGAAATGGACAAACGAGAAGACGAGGTTGGGGCTATCAGCCAATGCCACCTAACTAACATTTTTTGTTGTTGTGAATTTCTGATTTTTGGAACTAAATATTATCAGACTCTAATTTGAACACAAAATTTTCATAAATGAATTTAAATATTTTATCATTTGGAATTATTCGAATCATCAACTCACATATTAATTAGGGAGGCAAAGAGAACGGCAGGAGGCTTCCCAGTGCATGGATTCGCAGTGTTGTCCAATACTATGATTATGTCTTCTAGTACTTCTCTCTACATGACCACGGTCTTCAATTTTTTGACCTTTATTGAATTCCTCCTGAAATTAATTAGCATTTAAATTAGCAAATATATACCACCAAATAGTTTTTAGCAAATATCAGTTCTTTTGCTTCCATTACAACAGAACATAATCAAATGTAAGTTGTTTCAGTTTCTGGCATCATTGACAGCTGGATTATCATCATAGCAAGTGCCTTTTAATGAGTGTATCCAACAATGTCTCCAACATGGGTAAATTAAATTATGATTCATGAAAGCCATTGCATACCTATCTTCACTATAAATTAGATCACCAACCAAACCAAAGGTGCAAAGCAATCTATTCAAATGCATCATTTACCATCTCTCTCAAAAACATCAAAATCAAAAAAAGAGAGCCATGTTTAGAAAATGCTTCAGCCAACCAAATACACAAACAAGTAGTACCAACTCACACCAAGTCCCTTTGAAGCTAATAACAAGCAAATACCAAGCTCAAATCTTCAATACACCAACATATCTAACCCTCACCTGGTCAAAGAGCATCTTCTCCCACTCCTTAACCCTCTATTCCACCGACTCTTTCTGCATTACAATATCCCTCTACTCTTCAACCTTCTCTTTCTTTCGCAACCATGGTCATGGCTCCAAGACCATCTACGTGTCACACCACCACTGTAACCAAAGGCTTAAGCTTCACTGGAACTTCAGCAAGGCTGAGTTCACTAGCAACTCAGTCGAGCTTGACCGGTGTTTCTACCTTGCCATTTCATGCATCTCAAGGTTGGAGTTCTTCCTTGGTGATCTCCACGATGAGCTGGCTAGGTGGTCCAGTTTGGCGAGGAGAATGGAAGAGCCTAATCTTTTGTCCAGAAGGGTGTTAGAGAATTAGGAAGTGGGTGAATAAAAAATTGATTTGAGTTTGGTGGGAATGAATCCCAGCCATTGATTCGAGTTTGGTGGGAAAGAATCCTAGCCATTGATTGAGTTGGGTGAGAATAAATCCCAGCCATTGATATGAGTTTGGTGGGAATGAATCCTAGCCATTGATTGTGATTATTCGAAGGTCTTGGTTGCCTATATAAGGAGCCTTCATCCAACATTTTAAATCATCCCAAGCTCACACTCTTCCTGAGCTCTCTCTACTTCTCCCTCTTAGTTCATAGTTTTTCTGTCCCGCATAAGTGTCGGAGTTCTAAGGCTGCCTAAGGTTCAAAAAGTGTTCAATAGTGCTTCCTATTATTCACGAGTTTGGGCATTGTACCTTGGGAGCTCTATTACCCACGGAGGCCTAAAGCATATAGGCGGGTAATAAGAGTTTAAGGGCACACAATGAAACTGTGGCCTTGTCGAGGATCTAAATCCAAAGTCATCATTTCCTGTCCGAAGGTTATACACACTTACCTACAAGTGTGATCGTGAGCATTCTATAAAAACTCGTATCTCGTTATATTAAGAAATTATTACATTTAACAGATGTCTTTGATCTCAATAATATAATCAACTATATTATTATCACTTTCATAAATTTACGAATTTATACCAACAATCTTAAACTCTTATTATATATATTTGGCAAATCGTAATTCGACTTTGTTTGTGATAATAATGTGATATGTGATCATCATGGCTAAAAGCAATAACTCCGGTGAAGTGAACCCAACCCACACTAATGTGAACAAAGAGGTTCCCGTACTTATGAGACCGTAATGCCAGGTATTAGAAACCCAATATCGCTACCGAATTCTCAACTTGGGAAACCGGAAAAGTTCAAAAGCGGAAATTTCAAGAGATGGCAATAAAAGATGCTTTTCTTCTTGACCGCTTTGAACTTGAGTCAGTTTCTCAAGGAAAAGAAACAAAAAGAGGATGTGAGTAATCCAAAACAAACCAAGATCCATAGTGCATGGATGTACGGAGATTATCTCTGTCGCAATTATATATTGAGCTCTCTCGATGATGCGCTTTATAGCATATACTCTACCAAAGAGACTTCTAAAGACCTTTAGGAATCGTTAGAGCATAAATATAAAGTTGACGATGTTGGTGCAAAGAAATTCGTGGTCGGGTGATTCTACGACTATCGAATGGTTGATGGAAGGAGCGTTGTGGATCAATGCAAAGAGTTACAATTGATCTTCCATGAGCTTGCCCAAGAGGAGATGGTGATTGAAAAATTACCACCATTGTGGAAGGACTTCAAGATGTACCTCAAACACAAAAAGAAGGCAATAATGCTCGAGGATCTTATCCGAAGGTTGCGCATTAAGCAAGATAGTTGAAAGATTAAGAAGAAACCAAAGAGCATGGTTACTAAGGCCAATATGGTCGAGGTTAGAGAGAACTCCCAATGGAATAAACGTAAGCATTTAAATGAACCTAAGGGAGTTGCTCCAAACAAGAACTTTATCGGTGCTTGTTATATGTGTAACAAGGTCGGCCATCGAGCCAAAGATTTTTACAAACGTCTTACTGCTGAGGGAAAGAAGATGATCAGCCAAGCCAAGGCAAAGAAGAAGAAGCCCGCTTATGCAAATATGGCAGAAGCTAGTTTGAGTTCAGATCTCGAGGAGATGCACCTCACGGCTGTTGTGTCCGAGGTGAACCTTGTGGGAGGAAACTCAAAGGAATGGTGGGTTGATATAGGGGCTACTCACCATATTTGTGTGAACAAGTGGATGTTCAAGACCTATCAAGTGGTGGATGGTGAGAATTGCTATATGGGCAACTCTCCTACTTCAAAGGTTAAAGGAAAGGGGACGGTCGTGCTGAAGATGACTTTGGGAAAGGACATAACCTTGACCGATATTCTACATGTGCTAGAGATCCAAAAGAATCTAATCTCTGGGGTGGTGCTCAATAAAAAGGGCTTTTGACTTGTGTTCGAGGCTAACAAGGTCATCTTGAGCAAGGGAGGAATATTTGTTGGGAAGGGGTACCTGACCAACAATCTTTTCAAGATGAGTGTAATGACTTTAGCCCAAAAGGTAAAGTCTAGTGATAAGATTGATGTAGGTATGGCCAATAAGGCTAGCACGAGCAATAATGTAATGAATGTTACCGAAAAGGCTAATGAGAAGCTGAAATTTGCTTATCTTTGTAGCTCATTACATTTATGGCATGGTAGACTAGGTCATGTGAACTACAAGTCCTTACAAAGACTAATTTCACTAAACCTAATACCAAAGTTTAACATTGATTTTAAACATAAGTGTGAGACTTGTGTTGAAGCAAAATATGATAGAACATCATTCCACTTAATTGAGCGAAACACACAACCGTTGGACTTAATCCATACCGATGTATGTGATTTAAAGTATGTACAATCTCGAGGAGGTAAAAATTATTTCATAACTTTTATCGATGATTATACTCGTTATTATTATGTCTACTTAATGAAAAGTAAAGACGAAGCAATAGAAGCATACATTCAATATAAGAATGAAGTTGAGAATCAGCTTGGCAAGAAGATCAAAAATCTTCAAAGTGATCGAGGTGGTGAATATGAGTCTCCATTTACATAAGTGTGTATAGAGAATGGAATTATTCACCAAACCACAGCTCCTTATTCTCCTGAGCAAAATGGAATTGCAGAAAGGAAAAATAGAACGCTTAAAGAAATGATGAATGTCATACTAATAAGTTCTGGACTACCTAAGAACTTGTGGGGGGAAGCTATGCTTTCAGCAAACTATGTACTTAATAGAGTACCTCACAAGAAGTTAGAAAAAATACCTTATGAGTTAGGGAAAGGTCGGGCACCTAGCTACAAATTTCTGAGAATTTGGGGATGTCTTGCTAAAGTCCCAATCCCTCCTCCCAAGAGGATGAGGATAAGACCCAAGATAGTGGATTGTGTGTTTATGGGATATGCACAAGATAGTGCAGCATATCGATTTCTAGTACACAAGTCAGATAATCCTGATATTCATCCAAACACTATCATTAAAGCTAGGAATGCTTCTTTTTTCGAGGAAAACTTCCCCTACAAAATACATAAAGTGGTTGACAATCAAGTTGATCAGAGTGAGGGAAATGTGGGGAGAGAAGAACTTGAAGAAGAAGTTCAAGAACCTAGGCGTATTAAAAGAGCTAGGAAAGAAAATTCCTTTGGATCTGATTTTCTAACATACTTGTTAGAGAAAGATCCGATAACATACAAAGAAGTAATGTCTTCTATAGACTCTGCTTTTTGGAAGGAAGCGGTGAATAGTGAGATAGAGTCTATCTTACATAATCACACCTGGGAATTAGTGGAACTACCTCTGGGTAGTAAACCACTAGGTCACTAGTGGATCTTCAAAAGAAAGATGAAATCAGATGGTACTATTGACAAGTACAATGCTAGACTTGTAGTTAAAGGCTACATGCAAATGGAGGGTGTCAATTATTTTGACACTTATGCTCCTATCTCTAGGAAGACCTCAATAAGGTTAACTATAGCCTTAGCGGCTTTGTTTAATCTAGAGATCCATCAAATGGATGTGAAAACAGCCTTTTTAAATGGAGATTTAGAAGAAGAGATATACATGGAACAACCCGAAGGATTTGTAGTTTCAGGTAAAGAACATATGGTGTGTAAACTTGTAAAATCTTTATATAGATTAAAACAAGCACCTAAACAATGGCACGAAAAGTTTGATAATATCATGCTATCAAATGGTTTTCGAATAAATCAATGTGATAAATGTGTCTACGTAAAAGGAGATCAAAAGGACTATGTGATAGTATGTCTCTACGTAGATGACATGTTGATTGTGGGTCATAATGATAATATCAAAATTACCAAGAGAATGTTGTCGAGAAATTTTGACATAAAGACTTAGGAAAAGCAGACAGGGATGAAAATTACCAAGACTTTAGATGGTTATGCTTTGATAAGGGAAGTAATGTCATTGCAAGAACACCAATGGAGGTGGTGTCAAGTCTCTGTAATAATCACGGAGATAGTGTGCAACAATTATATTATTCAAGGGTTATAGGCAGTTTAATGTATCTCATAGACTGTACTAGACCAGACATTATAAACTCGGTAAATAAGTTATCGAGGTATACAAGTAATCCCAATGATGAGCATTAGAAAGTAGTAGTTAGAATCCTTAGATACCTAAGGTATATGACCAACTATGGATTACATTATACGAGACATCCAACTGTTCTTGAAGGATATTCAGATGCAAATTGGATCTCATACTCCAAGATCATAAAATCCACAAGTGGGTATACTTTTGTTATTGGAGGGACGGCGATCTTGTGGAGATCATGCAAGCAAACTTGCATTGCTAGATCAACTATGGAATCAAAATTCATAGCATTAGATTTGGCAACTAAGGAGGCAGATTGGCTTTGAAGTTTTTTGGAAGATATTCCAGCGTGGACAAAACCAATGCCCCCAATAAGCGTACATTATAATAGTCAGTCAGCTATTGGAAGAGCACAAAATAATATGTATAATGAAAAGTCCAGACACATACGTCGTAGACATAAATCCGTGAGAATGGTATTAAGAATGGGCATCATAACTTTAGATTATGTGAAGTCTAAAGAGAATATCGCGGATCCATTAACAAAAGGTCTAATGAGAGACCAAGTTGAGATTTCATCAAGGGGAATAGGATTAAAGCCCATAAAATGACCTTATCCCATGATGGCAACCCAACCTGGATTGTAAACCCCAATCTGCAGGTTCAATGGGACAACCGAATTGTGAGGTTAGGGTCAACCAAAAGTACTCAAGAAATTGAGTTTCCTAACTATTCCTATGATGAGAATATAATAAACCTGTCCATGAGAAGGTTAAGCTTTAAGCTTTTAATGATCCTTATACTTTGAGTATATATGTGGAGTATGGCAGGATACTCCTTATAAGAGATCACCTATATTGAATGTGAAATGGTCGCTTCTATGAGATGAGTCAAGGGCTAAATCTCTTGAGCATTCGATGAAGTTTCTAAGGCAGTACAGGGCCAAAATGGAGAACAACAAAAGAAACGAGTAGTGGTTTGAGAATAAGTTGTGTGAGTACCTTTGTTTTGGTATACACGAAATGCCGAACAGTTCAAGGCATCGCGTCCACTGGTTGGCAAGTATATCCGAAGGTATTTCACTAAGGAAGGTTCAAGGTTTTCAACTACCTAACCTGATGCAACAAATTCTCACAAAACTCCAAATTACATATATTGATAGGCTTAGAGTATAGGCCAATTTTGCATTCATGTGGGGGATTGTTAGAGAATTAGGAAGTGGGTGAATAAAAAATTGATTTGAGTTTGGTGGGAATGAATCCCAGCCATTGATTCGAGTTTGGTGGGAATGAATCCTAGCCATTGATCAAATTTGGTGGGAATAAATTGTCACGACCCAAATTTGGATTGCCGACATGGCGCTAGATCACGCTCACCTAAATTGATGAGCCGCAACCCAACTAGCCTCATACATACACACAAATATCATAGTGCGGAAGCGTAATCATTTGCGGAAGCATATTTCATATATATTACATATACATTACAATATTCTTATTCTAAATACTAAAATTCATACATAAGGTCCTACAAATGTATAACAGAGTGACACAGCTAAGATCACAAAGAGAAATACCATCCGGAGACTTCAAGAACCCAAGATGAAAGCTACAGGTTTACAGACAAATAACAAACTTATTTCTCCAGATGCCAATGATCCTTAAACTTCGTCACCTGTGGAGGAGGGGGTAAGTACTTGGAAGTACTTAGTAGATGATATTAAAACTAACCTATAATTAACTAACCAACCATAGGCATAGACTCAAATTCATGCATGGACAAATGTTATCAAATTCACATATAGCACATCACAAGTAATTCAATCGTAACCAAAGATGAATTTATAATCATAAACATAAACACGTTCCGACCCTAATGTGGTATCGCGAACGCCATATCATATTCACAAATCATACACATAGACACGTTCCGACCCAAACTTGGAGTCGCAAATGCCAAATAAATGGATGGACTTTGGATAGGTCTAGAATGTGTCACTCCTTCTCACAACACTGGGATACCATATCTTATAGCGCTTTCATAATCAAACTCCGCTGACCATATCATAATCGTATCAAATCCAATGTATCTCCATAAACATATACACATGTGCCAACATCCCCGGTTGGTCATGAGTAGACCTCATCGTCCGCTATCTCACAAATCGACTCACACATATTATACACATATTCATAATGTTCAAAACCATGTATTCATAATCCATAAGACACATATTTATCAAAACCATGCATAACCGAAAATCACCAAATCACACAAAACAAAGACTCACTTTCACAATCTATCATATAACCACATAATCATCATATCAAAGTAAAGTCACAAGTTTATAACAAACAATGTTATTCAAAATAGAGGTTAGGGATAATATCACCATATCTTCTCATAACATCTATCAAATCTCATTAACCGCATATACTCTTCAACAAGGTCATACCAAAAATTCTCCAAAATATACACAATAACTCTCTATCAAACACAATCTCTTAAACATAAGGAAAATGGGAATAACATCACAAAAGTCCCAAATTTCGGATTCTTACAACAAAATCTTCAAAATTTCACAAAGGTCCTCAAACACATCTTCAAAGCATAACTCAATATCCATAATTAATATATCTTCCATTAAAACCTTCAAAACTCTCAAACTCCAAATTATCTGAAATCACAAAGTACTCAAATCCTTACAAGCTTACACCTAATTCAAGGTATTGAATAGATCTACACTTATTTCTAAAAGATATAAGGTTAGAACTCACTTACCAAGCTCCAAAATCCAAGAACCTTCTTCTTCTTTCTTCTCCTCTCTTCTCCTACCTCCTTCTCTCTCTCCCTATTTTTCTTTCAAAAGGATGGCTAATGACTCACTCAAGCCTCCAAAGATATTTTAACCCAAGACTTTCCATAAATAGAAAGTTTACCTAACACAAGTAGCATCCTTATTCTCTTTTGATCCTTGACCTTTCAAGTCATTCACAAACACTCCTACATCTCTTCTTAAGTTCTTATAAGTTCTTAAATCAAGTCTCAATCCATAAAATCCATCTTGCTTACCCTTTGGCAAATTCTTTCAATACCGATGAAAATCGTACCTAAAACTGAGCTCCCAAGAACTTTCCCATGATCCCATCAAATAAATATTCAAATGTCAAAACTTTCATAACCAAGTTGTAGTTCTAGATGTTACGAACATCCTCGAATTGGAATCAGTCAAATCGAAGGTTGTATGAAGAAGTTATGGATTTTTTAAGAAAAGTGTACGTAGCCCAGCACCCGCTCGCAAGCCCAGCGTCCACTTGCTCCTGCTTCGGAAAAATCTGTAACTCCCCAGTGGCCGCTAGCCCTTCCAGTGCCCGCTGAGTTCTACTCTCGAATAAACACAAATCAGTAAAGTTATAGATCTAGGTCTTATGGATCTACTCGTTTTGGAATCGTTCGATTCCGAGTTCGTATGAGAGAGTTATGATTTTTCTACCAAAAGTCGACGAACTAAGTCTATCATTCATAACCCACCCAAAATTCACTCAAAACTCCAAAATACAAGGCTCAAATCACAAAACTTGAATCACAAAAGTCGTAAACCAATATATTATAGATCTTTCTAACTTAGAATCATCCAATTTGAAGTTCATACGAAAAAGTTATGCATAATCCTCCAAAGGTCGATGAATTTATCCAACACGATTTTAAAACCGACTAACACAAAACTATCAAAGATCGAACCTAACGATCTCGACCAAGACATAATTTAGGAGGGTCATAATAGTTTCCCCTTCTTATAAAATTCGGTCCCCGAATTTGCTTATCGAAAGACCGACTTACTTAACGTACAAACAACTAAATTACTTACCAAACAAATGAACTATCTTATTGGAACTCAAACAAATGAGAGTCACAACAAACTTGGCCGACATAAATTCTCTACTTTGGAGCTTCTAATCCTCACATTCCAAAATTCCAAATGATCTCACACATCTTAAATTTAGCGTACCATCTTTCCAAATCTCGTAATACCTTCCATCAAAGATACATAAGAAACATACTTGAACCCCAATTCAAATCCAATGTCCCTTCTTCTTTTATCTGATTATGAAATCCATCTACGCTGAGCTAGCAAAACCATTTTCTGAATCAACTGTCTTCTCAACCATGATCATCTAAGAATTCCACATTCAAATACCATTTCTCAACAACTTTCTCTCAATATACTAATGATCTGAAATTCTGGCCATACCACAACTTATGTGATACCGTCTGTCTACTATGATAACCATTATTGCACGAGAAATCCATCAAAGACAAATAAGATTTCCAACTACTAACAAAATCAATCACATATGATAGCATCATATCCTCGAGAATTGAATTGCTCTAACTATCCAACTACCTAAAGATGAAATACTATGACCAAAATCTAAATAAATACCCATGGCATCTTCAAATTTCTTCCAAGTCTGAAATGTAAAAATATATCCCTCAATTCGGAGATGATAAAGATGAGAATTCCATATAGACAACCATTATAATCAAAGAATAACTGAGCAGACTTAATAGCATCATACGGACTCTGAATTGGTAGAAATATGCAGACTTTGACATCCCATACAAGATAATCCAAACTGAATGAGATCAGAAATCAGAAAGTCTACCAATAGATCCATCGAAAATCATTTCTATTCCCATTCTAGAATATCCAACTATTGCAAAAAATTTCCTGATATTCTTATTCATATCATTATATCAATAACTACCTCTGATATCATGATGCATTATCCCAGATGCATACCGTAGACAAATTCTTGCAATACATACTATCCCAGATGATATGAAGAAAGACCATATTGTCTCTTCTTACATCTCCCACATCAGATATGACCATCTGAATACCATAGCATATAACACCATTCAAATTCATGCACGGACAAATGTTACCAAATTCACATATAGCACATCACAAGTAATTCAATCGTAACCAAAGATGAATTTATAATCATAAATATAAACACGTTCCGACCCTAATGTGGTATCGCGAACGCCATATCATATTCACAGATCATACACATAGACACGTTCCGACCCGAACTTAGAGTCGCAAATGCCAAATAAATGGATGAACTTTGGATAGGTCTAGAATGTGTCACTCCTTCTCACAACACTGGGATACCATATCTTATAGCACTTTCATAATCAAACTCCACCAGCCATATCATAATCGTAATAAATCCAATGTATTCCCATAAACATGTGCACATGTGTCAACATCCCCGGTTGGTCACGGGTAGACCTCATCGTCCGCCATCTCACAAATCGACTCACACATATCATACACATATTCATAATGTTCAAAACCATGTATTCATAATCCATAAGACTCATATTTATCAAAACCATGCATAACCAAAAATCACCAAATCACACAAAACAAAGACTCACTTTCACAATCCATCATATAACCACATAATCATCATATCAAAGTAAAGTCACAAGTTTATAACAAACAATGTTATCCAAAATAGAGGTTAGGGATAATATCACCATATCTTCTCATAACATCTATCAAATCTCATTAACTGCATATACTCTTCAACAAGGTCATACCAAAAATTCTCCAAAATATACACAATAACTCGCTATCAAACACAATCTCTTAAACATAAGGAAAATGGGAATAACATCACAAAAGTCCCAAATTTCGGATTCTTACAACAAAATCTTCAAAATTTTACAAAGGTCCTCAAACACATCTTCAAAGCATAACTCAATATCCATAATCAATATATCTTCCATTAAAACCTTCAAAACTCTCAAACTCCAAATTATCTGAAATCACAAAGTACTCAAATCCTTACAAGCTTACACCTAATTCAAGGTATTGAATAGATCTACACTTATTTCTAAAAGACTTAAGGTTAGAACTCACTTACCAAGCTCCCAAATCCAAGAACCTTCTTCTGATTTCTTCTCCTTTCTTCTCCCACCTCCATCTCTCTCTCTCTCTCTGTTTTTCTTTCAAAAGGATGGCTAATGACTCACTCAAGCCTCCAAAGATATTTTTACCCAAGACTTTCCATAAATGGAAAGTTTACCTAACACAAGTGGCATCAAATAAGTCCTTAAATTCCCAAACACTCCTACATATCTTCTTAAGTTCTAATAAGTCCTTAAATCAAGTCTCAATCCATAAAATCCATATTGCTTACCCTTTGGCAAATTCTTTCAATACCAATGAAAATCGTACCTAAAACCGAGCTCCCAAGAACTTTCCCATGATCCCATCATATAAATATTCAAATGTCAAAACTTTCATATGAGAGAGTTATGATTTTTCTACCAAAAGTTGACAAACTAAGTCTATCATTCATAACCCACCCAAAATTCACTCAAAACTCAAAAAGACAAGGCTCAAATCACAAAACTTGAATCACAAAAGTCGTAGACCAATATATTACGGATCTTTCCAACTTAGAATCATCCAATTTGAAGTTCATAAGAAAACGTTATGCATAATCCTCCAAAGGCGATGAATTTATCCAACATAATTTTAAAACTGACTAACACAAAACTACCAAAGATCGAACCTAATGATCTCGACCAAGACATAATTTAGGAGGGTCATAACATAAATCCCAGCCATTGATATGAGTTTGGTGGGAATGAATCCTAGCCATTGATTGTGATTGTTGGAAGATCTTGGTTGCCTATATAAGAAGCCTTCATCCAACATTCCAAATCATCCCAAACTCACACTCTTCCTGAGCTCTCTCTACTTCTCCCTCTTAGTTCATAGTTTTTCTGTCCCGCATAAGTGTCAGAGTTCTAAGGCTGCCTAAGGTTCGAAAGCTGTTCAATAGTGCTTCCTATTGTTCACGAGTTTGGACGTTGTACCTTAGGAGCTCTATTACCCATGGAGGCCTGAAGCATATAGGCAGGTAATAAGAGTTTAAGGGCACACGGTGAAACTGTGGCCTCGTCCAGGATCTAAATCCAAAGTCATCATTTCTTGTCCGAAGGTTATACACACTTATCTTGTTATATTAAGAAATTATTACATTTAACAGTTGTCTTTGATCTCAGTAATATAATCAACTATATTATTATCACTTTCATAAATTTACGAATTTGTACCAACAATCTTAAACTCTTATTATATATATTTGGCAAATTGAAATTCGACTTTGTTTGTGATAATAGTGTGATCTGTGATCATCATGGCTAAAAGCAATAACTCCGGTGAAGTGAACCCAACCCATACCAGCGTGAATGAAGAGGTTCTCGTACTTATGGCTAGTGGTCTTGAGACCGTAATACCGAGTATTAGAAACCCAATGTCACTCCATATTCTCAACTTGAGAAGTCAAAGAGTTAAAAAGCGGAAATTTCAAGAGATGGCAACAAAAGATGCTTTTCTTCTTGACCGCTTTGAACTTGAGTCGGTTTCTCAAGGAAAAGAAACCAAAAGAGGATGTGAGTAATCCATAACAAATCGAGATCCAAAGTGTATGGATGTACGGAGATTATCTCTGTTGCAATTATATATTAAGCTCTCTCAATGATGCGCTTTATAGCGTATACTTTACCAAAGAGACTTTTAAAGACCTTTGGGAATCGTTAGAGCACAAATATAAAGTTGACGATGCTGGTACAAAGAAATTTGTGGCCGGGCGATTCCACGACTATCAAATGGTTGATGGAAGGAGTGTTGTGGATCAATACAAAGAGTTACAATTGATCTTCCATGAGATTTCCCAAGAGGAGATGGCGATCAATGATGCCCTCCAAGTGGCTATGGTGATTGAAAAATTACCACCATTGTGGAAGGACTTCAAGATGTACCTCAAACATAAAAAGAAGGCAATAATGCTCGAAGATCTTATTCGAAGGTTGTGCATTGAGCAAGATAGTCGAAAGATTGAGAAGAAACCAAACTGCATGGTTACTAAGGCCAATATGGTCAAGGTTGGAGAGAACTCCTGAGGGAATAAATGTAAGCATTTAAATGAACCCAAGGGAGTTGCTCCAATCAAGAACTTTATTGGTGCTTGTTATGTGTGTAACAAGGTTGACCATCAAGCCAAAGATTGTTACAATCATCTTGAGGGAAAGAAGATGATCAGCCAAGCCAAGGCGAAGAAGAAGAAGCCCACTTATGCAAATATGGCAGAAGCTAGCTTGAGTTCAGATCTCGAAGAGATGCACCTCATGGCTGTTGTGTCCAAGGTGAACCTTGTAGAAGGAAACTCAAAGGAATGGTGGGTTGACACAGGGGCTACTCGCCATATTTGTGCAAACAAGTGGATGTTCAAGACCTATCAAGTGGTGGATGGTGAGAATTGCTATATGGGCAACTCTGCCACTTCAAAGGTTGAAGGAAAGGGGACAGTCGTGCTGAAGATGACTTCGGGAAAGGATATAACCTTGACCGATGTTCTACATGTACCAGAAATCCGAAAGAATCTAATCTCTGGGGTGGTGCTCAATAAAAAGGGCTTTCAACTTGTGTTCGAGGCTGACAAGGTCATCTTGAGCAAGGGAGGAATGTTCATTGGAAAGGAGTACCTTACCAACAATCTTTGAGTGTAATGACTTTAGCCCCAAAGCAATCTATTCAAATGCATCATTTACCATCTCCCTCAAAAGCATCAAAATCAAAAAAAGAGAGCCATATTTAGAAAATGCTTCAGCCAACCAAATACACAAACAAGTAGTACCAACTCACACCAAGTCCCTTTGAACCTAATAACAAGTAAATACCAAGCTCAAATCTTCAAAACACCAACATATCTAACCCTCACCTGGTCAAAGAGCATCTTCTCCCACTCATTAACCCTCTATTACACCATCTCTTTCTGCATTATAATATCCCTCTACCCTTCTACCTTCTCCTGCTTTCGCGACCATGGTCATAGCTCCAAGACTATCTACGTGTCACACCATCACTATAACCAAAGGCTTAAGCTTCACTGGAACTTCAGCAAGGCTGAGTTCACTAACAACTCAGCTGAGCCTGACCGGTGTTTCTACCTTGCCATTCCATGCAACTCAAGGTTGGAGTTCTTCCTTAGTGATCTCCACGATGAGCTGGCTAGGTGGTCCAGTTTAGCAAGGAGAATAGAAGAGCCTAATCTTTTATCCAGAAGGGTGTTAGAGAATTAGGAAGTGGGTGAATAAAAAATTGATTTGAGTTTGGTAGGAATGAATCTCAGCCATTGATTCGAGTTTGGTGGAAATGAATCCTAGCCATTGATCGAGTTTGGTGGGAATAAATCCCAGCCATTGATATGAGTTTCGTGGGAATGCATCCTAGCTATTGATTGTGATTATTGGAAGGTCTTGGTTGCCTATATAAGGAGCCTTCACCCAACATTCCAAATCATCCCAAGCTCACACTCTTCCTGAGTTCTCTCTACTTCTCCCTCTTAGTTCATAGTTTTTCTGTCCCGCACAAGTGTCAGAGTTCTAAGGCTGCCTAAGGTTCGAAAGGTGTTCAATAGTACTTCCTATTGTTCACGAGTTTGGGTGTTTTACCTTGGGAGCTCTATTACCCACGGAGGCCTGAAGCATATAGGCAGGTAATAAGAGTTTAAGGGCATACGGTGAAACTGTGGCCTCATCCAGGATCTAAATCCAAAGTCATCATTTCCTGTCCGAAGGTTATACACACTTACCTACAAATGTAATCGTGAGCATTCTATAAAAACTCTTATCTCGTTATATTAAGAAATTTTTATATTTAACAACTGTCTTTGATCTCAGTAATATAATCAACTATATTATTATCACTTTCATAAATTTATGAATTTGTACCAACAAAGGGAGCATGTGTTTGGACAGAAGAGTTATGTCTCTAGAGCCAAGTTCTTGGGGTCCAGGCATGAGATCGTTGTAGAGTGTAATGGAGGTACACTTGTCGTCAAAGTGGATGGGATGACAAGTTTGATCGTGAAAAGGTTGGCTTGGAAGTTCAGAGGCTATGAGAGGATCCTAGTTGGTGGGACTGAAGTTGAGTTCTATTGGGACATGTTCAACTGGATCAACGACAAGAGGAATGAAAGTACTAACGGTGTCTTTGTTTTCCACGTTGGTGATAATCACGGTGCAGTTTGGCCTGAGATGGTCGGGCCGGAGAAGAGGTTGATGAGGAAGAGCCTGTCCTTGTCAGCTTCGACCCCGATACAAGGCGGGGCGATGTTGCTTTCGCCTTCCCCTTCATGCTCGAGCGTGCTGTAGTGGGCAGAGGAGAGCAGTGACTGTGGAAGGAGCTCGTGCTCTTCATCGACCACCAGGTATTATGGAAGTAGTGAGGGGTTCTTTTTGTTGTTGTATGCTTGGAGGAAGGATGGCAAGTTTGACATGTTAGGACATGAGTGAATGAACATTGTGTCTTTGTAATTGTATCTACACTAGACTCGATCTCATAGATGTTAGTTAATGGACGGCCAAATGTGAAGTTACTAAATAATAGCTAGTTATGTTTAATAGCTTGTTTCTAGTTTCTTTGGAACGGGATAATGCTTATAACTAACTGGCTTTGTTTCCACTTTTTGAGGTGGTTTTGTTTCGATCAATTAAAAACTAGAAGCCATTTCAATAATTCAAACTGAACTAAGTTGTTTTGTATGGGGTTATCTAAAAAATTACACAGTTCCTTTTTATAGATTAAAAAAAATATGAAAAACTGAAAAAGTATTTAGATGGTGATTCAAGGACCCCTCGGCAGTAAAGTAACCAACTCAATATTTACTCATTGCATCACATGGGATCCCCTTTTGGCAAATTGTGACTTGGAGAACTAGCCGGTAGAGACAATCTCAATATTTAAACAATGCTCACATAGAAAATTCATTGGACCCACATCCAATCCAATATGAAATTTTCGGGTTTGCCACGTGACTTAATGATCTCCTGGGAAACCACCTGCCGGGAAGCTTCTATCCTTATTAACTGTCTACACTCGAGCACCATAGAATATCTGCACTAGTGATCTTGCTACAATGTTGTGTTCTTGTTCCATGTTAGTGATACCCCCCACTTTCAATTTTCAACCCATACCTTTAACCCTACTACAGTGCTTTGCCTCTCGTCTAGGTTAACTTTTTTTAGCTCTGATTTTTTCTAAATTCATCTAACTGTACTAAACTCGAATATGATTTTTAATAAATTGAAAAATGCTAAATTTAATTTTGACCCAACCAAAATAAGAATTTTTAAAAATAAAAAATTACTTACAAATAATTCAAATTACAAATACGTAAATTGCAAATTAAATATAATTCAAGATTTGAAATATATAATTTTATGGTTAGGGTTTATGGTTTAGGATTAGGGTTAAGGTTTAAGGTGTAGGGTTAGGAGTTTATATTAAGTCATCTTATTCAAACCAGTTTATATTATTCTAACCAAATTTACATAAATATATGTGTACATAAATTTTTTTAATTACATAATTATTTCAAATTACATAATTTAAACAATATAAATGAAACTATTGTATGCAATTAATTTTATAAAATTATTAAAAATATTAAAAATATATAGTTCGAATATAATGTTGCAAAATGGTACAAATAATTTTTTTAATTTTTAAAGAAAATAATTTTTAAAAAGAATCCTAAAAAATTTATAAAATATAAATAAAATATCTAAAATACCGACACGAAAAAATGAGATAATTTTTTGACATTAAATTAAATACTTCTTAATATTTGCCCAACATTAAATTGTTCTTTAATATTGATAGTGTACATATTAGATATATTTAATCAAAATAGGTGAACAATAAATTGGTGTGCTAAAATAATAAAATTCTCTTTCTTTATCTATAGCCGAGGGATTGAATCCAAATCCAATAATTTAAATTTTTACCAAAAAAAAATAAAAAAAAGCTTACTGGGCTCCCCTGTAATGCCACGCTGACATGGGGGCAATCGGTACCACGCTGACACGCGGGGACGTCATGTGTCAGCGTGGCAAGGCGGCTAGCCATGTGGTAGGGGGAGGCTGCATATAGCCTTACTAGCCCCTGACTGCCTCGTTGGGTGCTGCCTTCATGGCTGCAAAGCCTCTATTAGTGTGGATCTAATTTTCCACCTCTCCCCGTACCAACTCTACCCAGGGGAGGAAATAAAGTGAATACCATAGATGGGGAATCAAGCAACTGTCCTGTGCCGCTTGTGACCCCACAAATCCCTGATAGTTCGAAAGAGCAGAGGAGACGCAAACTTAGCTTCAAGGATACTACGATGGCTGATATAAGGATAATTGAGGCCCTGGTACCCAACATTTTGTCGTTGAACTTGAGGAAGTTGTTTCTAGTGACTCTGAAGATGAAGGAGAAGAAGACCCTTTTTGTCGTACTATACGCTTCACGAAGGAGGAAAAGATGGAAATGAGGAGACATGGTGGGGTACCATGATCATCAAGGTCTTGGATTTCAAGATATCATATCCATACCTCAAGAGAAGACTAGCTCAGATTTGGGTGATGTCGCCTGACTTCCATATGATCGATCTGGGATACGAGTTTTATCTTGTTTAACCATTTAGGATGGAAGAGTATAACCATATACTTATGGGTGGTCTATGGAAGATTGTAGATCGATATGTCACCGTTTAATAATGGGAGCCCAATTTTATCCCGGAGGAGGTCAACACATTAAAGGTTGTCGTGTAGGTCCGTGTCCCCAACCTTGCCATAGAATTCTATAATCTAAAAATATTGCAGAAATTTATCCATCAATTGGGAAGGCCTATCCGCATTGATACTAAGACTGAGGAATGCCATAAAGGAAGCTTTGCTCAAATTTGTATGGAGATAAACTTTACCAAGTCTCTACTCTCCATGTTCAAATCATGTCGTCAAAAGCATCGGATCCAGTATGAAGAATTTCACAACATTTTTTTTAATTATGACACCTATGGTCACCAAGTACATCTTGCTCAAATATACAAAAAGAGGTACAACAATCACTAGAAGGAAGCCAAGCTAAGTCCCATCCCTAAGCTCGTCCTAGAGACATGATATGAAAATTAGATGAGAGTCCAAAGGAAGGCTATAGCTCAAAGAAACCCAACAACATTAAAGTTTTATTCGAGCTCCTCTCCAGATTTGACTAAAAACAACACAAGCTTGCATAAAGGAAGATTTGACCAAGTCCAATGTTCTCAGTTTGTAGAAGATTATACTTATAAGGACAAGACTAATTGGCATATTAAGCCTCATATAGTTACTCATTCCATTAAAAAAGATATTAGTAAGTCCCAAAATCCTACTTCCACTGCTAAGATTCATACAATTACTCGTCAAAAGGCCTCCCCCACTAGCACTCAAAAGCCTTATAGCTGAAGCCCACTTTAGGTCTCAATATCCAGCCCAGAAATGGCCCCAATCCACTCCCTAAAAATGGACCCAACAACTAAGTTAAAGGAAAAATTACCATTAAGTCCCTTTTAGCAACCAACAAAGCCACATCCACCCCTCCCAAAAAGACCACACCGAGCTCTAGTTGCAAGTCCCCTACACCAAAATTGACTAATACCCAAAATACTAATAAAATGCAAGCCCCAACAAACCTCTGAATCCTACTCCCAACACCCTCACTTATACCTTCGGAGCCTAACTCCCATTCTAGTGAAATGAATTTGGAGAAATAAGGGTTTTGGGATATTCTACCCTCCAAAGTCCCTAATTTAAGGATGGAATTTTTGGTAACTTCACTGTCCTTCGAATCATCTCCAAATACTACTGACCCATAACAAAATCAAGACATGAATGTTAATGATGGCCTCTTGATGGAAAAAATACAGGAATTGAAGAATCAGGACATGAAAGAAAATTCACAATATTAGAACATAGTAGAAAAACTATAAACAAATTTCACAATTGTAGTGTAATATGGAGTCTAATATTTTCCATGCACTATACTCGCGTAAATATTGCATTTGCTTTATGCAAGATGTCAAGAACAACATTAATCTTGAAACCTAGTCATTGAAATGTTGTTGGTCGAGTATAAGGAAATCTCAAATGGATGCAATATGTGGAATCTTTTATAACATTCTTGTAAGAGTAGTTGAGTACAACATAGATACCTTGATTCTCGTTATTTAACTAGTATTAAGGATAAAAGTGATATCATGTGAGGTTTGGTATTCTAACAACCTCCTAAGAGTAATAACATAGTTCACCATTAGTTGAATGTAATCACATAGTGGTAGAATAAAAGAAGTTATATTTTTTTATTTTAAAGATTTCACTACAAGAAAAAATATAGAGAGGGAAAAAATTACCGTTAAAAGCTTAAAATACCGTCAAATGTGATTTTGAGAGGAAAACGTTCATCATAGGAATTTGCCTCTATATCTCCGCCATCCAAACTCTATTGTGGCGCAGGGGTTGCCGCTATAAATTTTTGCGAGGATAAAAATCACCGCAATAGGGTAGCATATTAGTGGCGAAAGTAGCGCTGCAAAAAAGTTATATAGGCTGTCATTACTCCCCTACTAAAACCAACTGAGGTAGAATTAATAGCGTCGCTAAAACGTTTTTGCGATAACTAAGAAAGGCATAAATAATCATCGCTAAAAACTAATTGAGGCAGAATTAATGGCACCGCTAAAATATTTTTGCAACAACTAATGAATTTTTGCCTAAATAGATATGAGGCGTGAAAAATCATCGCAAAAAACGTGTAGCAACAAACTTTATTTAGATTCAATATTCTCGCAAAATCATTTTTGAGGCTATATACAATGGCCACTATTCTCATTTTACCGGAATACTAATCATTTTTTTAAAATTAAATGTTTAATTTGATTTAATTTATTTTCTGCTCTATTTATTTATTTTCTGGATCATTTCTTTATTTGAAACATTAAATACCAACTATTCATATTTAATATTATAAATATTATATAACACATTAAGAGAAAATAATCATGCATTATATATATTAATATCCAGCTAATACCAAAAATACAAAATGTCAGCATGGAAAATATAGATTAAAAATCCAAATATAAAAGTTAAAAACAACACGTCAAATATTAGTCCTAAAGAACTTTAAAAGAAGACCAATCTTAAGGACCATCGTACATTAGGATCACCATTACTAGATCCACTACACCTATCTTGAAGTGAATGTTATTGTTGAGGACAAACACCGTGGTAAGATGATAGTCGGGTCTAAAAGTTGGGCCACGAAGCAGTAGATCACTATTCCTAGATCAATTAGTACTTTGGAAAAAAGGTCAAATGTCTAACCATAGCACGGTTACAAATTTTAAGTTATGGTAAAAAATATTGATTACTTGTAGAAAATAATCAATTACAGTTTTTTTTTTAATTTGTAAAGTGTCACCTAAGTACTGATCTCATGATATAAAAAATTATTAAGAAATTTTCCTCTTGAACAACTAATTTATCACTTGTTAAAAGGCAATCTATTATGTTTTTTAAAGTTTGAAGTGTTACTTTTTTCAAAATCTAAAAGATTACATTTTATATGAAATCTTAGAAACGAACGCAAACTATAATAATAATTGATGTTTCTTCCTGAGACTACAACAGTACACACTTTTTTATAATTTAAATCATGTGCAAACAATTGATTCTAATCATTAGATTAAAAGATAAAATAGGAATAATTAGACGACACAAACAGTTGCCGCACCGAACAGAGTAAATATAATCCGCCCCGCCCAAATTCTCTCGGCTTAAACCCTAAACCTGGGGCGATTAGATGGAGGTCTCGAAGGCGGCGATAGGGCTGACGTGGGAGCCAAAGATCTCGTTTCTACCATCTTCAATCGGCGGCAAGAAGGCCGCAGAACCCGAAAGAAGCAGCGGCAATCTGGATGGTTTCAGTAGTAGTACTCTGTGGAAGCCCGATTCCGAGCTCGTAAATGGCCTCTACCTTCCACCTAACGACCCGAAGAACCTCAACAGGTTGCTCTGGAAGCAGATCAAAGATACCACCGGCAAGGCTTGGTACTAAAGTTCTCTCCCCTTTCTCTTTTTTTTTCGCTTTCTCGCTTCTACTGTGAATTGCTTGTGTTGGGTTTTGTTTTCGGGTCCCGAACGGAGGCTTATGGATGTGGCAGTTTAAAGTTTTGCCCGTTTAGAGTGGTCTCGGGTTTGGGTGGGTTTGCCTAATCAATAGACTAGAGGGGAGCCCGACACAGTCGATACGCCAGGGAACATTGCCTATCATCTATCCCAGCAGACCCCACAACTCGGTAGTCTAGGGGCCAACCACCTGACAATAGCCCAGTAAGCTGACCGCCAATCCCCCCTAGCCGAGAGTGATAGTAGTGTTATGGCTTTAGTAGCCAAACTTCTGTCCTTTGTATTTGATGTAGGCACATCCAAGATCTCCTCCAAATCTGAATGTGACAAGCAAGGAAGACTAAGGATCAATTCATTATTCTGAGTTTGTGACGAATTAATTGGCATTTGAAGACATTTGGATGTACCTAATTGCACTTTGCCATTCCAGAATCTCATAAGTTTAGTTCGTTTGTTTAAGACAAGTTCATTTTAGTCCTTTAAGATTATTTCAATTAAGTAGATTCGTTTTATTTAATTCTAGGTTCATATTGTGACCCTTGGACGAAATTGGCTTAATGACCCATCCAAGCTCACTTAGTTTCTTTAAATATCCCAATCATATGTAATCCAAAAAAATTATTGAATGATTGAATATATTTGAGTTTATACTCTTTGAAATTACTGCGTGTAATTTTGTTTATGCATGGACTTGCATGTGTGCATGGATTTGCACGTTTAAACCAACATTTGCCCTGGCTGGCCATTCGTTTACGAACCCCTTTGATTAACATGACGGAAGTCGTTCCTTGATCAAAGTTATCTTTGTTACTTTCCTACCAAGTTACCCCATCCGCACCAATTCACCCATTCAAACCAGCCAGATCATAAACTCAAGCAAAGCCTTCCACTACCCTACATCAGGTAGTATCAGAGCTTGAACCACGATCATCTCAATCCCCATATTGAGATCGAGAGAATTCTTACCTGTGAGTTGAGAGAGATCTACACACTACAACCCGTGCATCAGGATTTGTGATTTATCGATCCAAATCTCTTATAACCTACTAAGTTCCACCAAATATCCGATTAAAGTCATGGCGGATCCGAATCTCAATTATCCTCCTAGCACCACTATAAATCCATTCCAAGACATGATGGATCTTGATTTAGATCAAAGATTTACAAATATGGAGAACTCTTTTCAAGAGATTATGAAACGATTGGACAAACTTGGAAATCAAGCATCGTCTGTTATGCATCAATCTATTGTTCGTGCAAAACCTGAAGAAGAGGTGATCGAACAAAGATGTACCCTTGGACAAGAGGAACGAAAGCATGGACAATCAAGGAGTGTGGATTGTTTGTGCAAAGGAAATTTTGATCCATCTTGTAGAATCCTGGATGCCGAAGAATTCTTCAAGAGTATTGATTCGGATAAGTTGGTTGTTCCTTCAACCAATCTGTGCTTGTCCAATAAACCAAGTGATGCCCCTAAAAATTCGCAAACACAAAAAAAGGGGAAGAGAATTATGATGCGTACGAATCAAGAGTTGAAGAAGTTTGTAAGGAGTCTGAAGAAGAGAAGAAAGATCAAGGCAATCTGTATAAAATTGAAGAGATTTGTGACATCTTACACAAGGAAACTTTCGTTTCTGAAAAGAAGGATGAATTGCAACAAAACAATCTCTTCAGGAATCGTTGTTACATTGAAGATGGATTGTGTGAAGTGATCATCAATAAAAGGAGTCAAGAGAACTTTGTCAACAAGTAATCTGTTGCAAATTTAGGGTTAAACCCAACACCAAGTCCCGAGCCTTGTTTGCCAAGTTGGATCTAATCTGGAGGAGAGTACAAGGAGAAGCAAAGAGCAAAACAAGCTGAGTTGTTACCATCCAAGCCAAAGCAATTAAAGAATAGGCGGAGCAATGCTTCACATGCTTCAAACTTGGTTGTGCATGATGGCTTGTACGGATGGTGTGATACACCAAGTGTACACCTTGATTTGAAGTCTTCCTTTGGTCCGTTCATGATCAATTATTTTGATGACTTCCTAAAGGAAAACAAGTCAGAGGAAGAGCATTTTGAGCAAGTAAAACAAGTTTTTGCGGCTTTACAAAGTCACGGCCTCGTGATCAAACCAAAGATGCGCTTGATTTGGGAAGGAAGACTATTAATTCTAGGGTTTACCGAAAGAAGCCACAAATTTCATAGTGTTGATGTGCATATTGAAGCAATCAGAACCTGGCCAACTTATATGCATATCAAACACTTGAGAAGCTTTCTTGATTTGGCCCATTCTCATCAAAAGATCATCCACAACTTCAGTGCACTCGTAATTCCTCTCATTGCCTTGCGCAAGAAGCAAGCCTCATTCCCTTGGAACAATGAAGCTGACCCTTTCTTTCATGTGCTTCAAGGAAAATTTTGCACAACTCCAAACTGGACTACGCTACATCAGAAGCTTCACGCCATGTTACGAGTTTTCAAAGTTTGGGAATTGCAAATCCAAGTTAATATGGATATCAAATATCTTTGGGAGTTGCCAATCTAGATTGTATGCAAAAGTGGAACTTCCAAAGTTGTTGCGGATAATCTAAGTACAAGGCAGGTTTTAATTGAAGAATTTCGTGAAGTTGCTATTGCCTATGGTTCTTTAAAGAAATTGCACGAAGTTGATGATGAAGATTCGTGGATATTGTGCAACAATGGACCAACCATGCATAATTTCTGTTTGTATAGTGAAATGCGAATGAGGGATGCTCAATTTTGCAATCTGAAGTATGCACAAGCCATGGATTGCTTCCTTATGCTCAGTTCCAAGTATCTATTTTGTTGGAACGGAAGAAACCAAACATCACCCTTTTGTTCGAGTGCTTCTATTGACATCTCAGTGATGTTCTTCACTAGCTATACGTATGTTACTCAAGGAAGCTTCGGACGAGCTTATTTTTCTAAGAAGAGGAGGATGATGTAGGCACATCCAAGATCTCCTCTAAATCCGAATGTGACAAGCAAGGAAGACTAAGGATCAATTCATTATTCTGAGTTTGTGACGAATTAATTGGCATTTGAAGACATTTGGATGTACCTAATTGCACTTTGCCATTCCAGAATCTCATAAGTTTAGTTCGTTTGTTTAAGACAAGTTCATTTTAGTCCTTTAAGATTATTTCAATTAAGTAGATTCATTTTATTTAATTCTAGGTTCATGTATTGTGACCCTTGGACGAAGTTGGCTTAATGACCCATCCAAGCTCACTCAGTTTCTTTAAATATCCCAATCATATGTAATCCGAAAAAATTATTGAATGATTGAATATATTTGAGTTTATACTCTTTGAAATTACCGCGTGTAATTTTGTTTATGCATGGACTTACATGTGTGCATGGATTTGCATGTTTAAACCAACATTTGCCCTGGCTGGCCGTTCGTTTACGAACCCATTTGATTAACACGATGGAAGTCATTCCTTGATCGAAGTTATCTTTTTTACTTTCCTACCAAGTTACCCCATCCGCACCAATGCACCCATTCGAACCAGCCAGATCATAAACTCAAACAAAGCCTTCCGCTACGCTATATCAGTATTTGCTGTTGGGCTGACATGGTTTAACTTAATGGTGGATTTAGTAAGTGTGAAGCTAAGGATTGTGGTTCAGATGAGAAGGGATGTTATATGATGAATTTGAGATATTGGATTAGACTAGATTTGGAGGGCGAAGAATTAGAGGTTGCTCGGGGTTTTGACTTAACTGGATGGGGAAAGATTATGAGAAGTATTTGGTTTTTGTGGATTCTTGTTGATTTTGGTTTGAATTGGGTGCGTAGGTTTGACATGCCAGCCCCTACGATCACTCCGGAGCTCAAGAGAGACCTACAGTTGCTGAAGGTGCTATATTGCCATACAATTATTGACTCCTCTTCTGCTGATTATGATTGTTTATTTTGGTTCTCACTTCTTGTTGTTTGTGTTTTGATGTTGCAGTTGAGGACTGTTATGGATCCAAAGAGACACTTTAAGAAAGGGGCATCAGGAAAACTCCCTAAATACTTTTAGGTATATATTGTCTTTCAACTAAACTTAGTGCCATGTGCTTGAGGGATCTTCTAGCACTTTGCTGTTTTTATGGATTGGATTTGGTTCTGGTATGAGCAGCGGTGCTACGAAGATCGTAGCGGTGCGCGGTGGGATTCGAGGGCTTCTTGCCCTTTCGTCCTCGCGCCGTTATGATAAAAGAACGATAAAACTAAATAACTTTATTCTTATTTCTTGGCTGAATAAACCTTAAGCATCGTAGGCATTATATAGCCAAACGATTACAAACCGAATAGGAACATACCTAATAGGACTCAACTATTGAATAGGAAATCAAATAACAAAGAACAGGAAATAATAAAAGACTCAACAGGAAATAATAATAATAAGACTCTAATAATACTCCTAATTAGACTAGGTACGTAACAGTTCTGTTGGCAATTACTCAGGTGGGCACAGTCGTTGAGTCACCAACAGAGTTCCACATAGGCAGGCTGACTAAGAAGGAGAGGAAGTCCACCTTTGCTGAAGAGCTCCTTGCAAATGATAGCATCAATGCTTATAGGTGAGTCTTCTAAGTCACAGACTTGTGTGCCATAGTCCTAACTCCTAAGCAAACATGTGACTGATCCAAAGACGAGTATAGTTGGCATTTTTTGGGTACTTAGTAAACATATTTGCTGCTGCAATCTGCATTTAGAAAACAGTCCCCGAAAATGATTTAGGCTTGAAGTTCTGCTCGACCCAAGTCTTATGTATTATGTTGATGACATCATTACACCAACATATGATACATGATCTCTGATCGTCTTTACTCCATGTTCTGCATAAATGTCACAGGAAACGCAAGGTTCAAGAAATAGAAGAGAAAAATCGGCCTGGAGGAAATGACAAATGGAAGATAAAAGGTCGCAATTCCCTGAAGCGGTCCAAAGAAAGGAGGCATTGACCAAATTTCATATTCATTTGGCATCACAATACTCATATGATAGCGTCTGGTGGAGAAGATTTGGAGTCAAGAGTGTGTTACTAAGATTAAGATTGCTACTTAAAAGAGATGTCAATTCTCAACAAGATTGCTGCATATTCAATTGCTTTAATGTCTTGTTGTCAATAGCTTCACTGATCACAGCTTTAAGCCATGTCCCATTGCTTTTTGATAGATCCTGTTTCCATTATAATACTTTCCCCTGGCTCCATTGAGTATTTGTGCCTTGTTGGCCACTTCATAGGTCTAAACACATGGTCGACGCTTCTAACAAAAGGGCATGCCTTGACGTAGACAAGTATGGTGTAAGTTACTTTCTGTTGTGCCTGAACTTGGAATATCAGAACGTGCATTGTTGAAATATTGTTGGTCTAAAAAGCAATGGTAATGTTTAGAAATTTTTTAACTAATATCATAAGGAGTCGTATTCGACTGAAAAATAACGTATAATAGCTGACCTGTTATATGACTTCATTAACTAGTATGATAAAGGCTATTTACGTACATACATAGAAGTAAAAAGGGTGTTAAATATTCCGCATTGGTTAGAGCAAGATTGATGGGCAAGCAATAATAGGGATCCATTTTATAATTGTAGAAAATATATCGATATATTATTAAAGTTCGGAGTTGGACATGGAGATTCTAACATGGTATCGAAGCAGATTAATACTGTAGCCATTGTTAACTTTGCACAATCCCCACTTTTTGCAATTTAGTGAAGTCAAAATCAGTGAAATCTTCAATTTGGGTGGATTTTGTTTGAGAGAGTATGTTGAAAGTGTCTTATATTAATTAAAGGGTAAATTACCCTCAGGTCCTTGACTTTTGTACGTTTTTGTGGTAGGGCCCTTGTATAATTTGAATTTGTAGTAGGGCCCCTGTCTTCAAATGAAATACTGGTCTCGGGTCCCTCGCTGATGTCATCATTCATTTTTTTGATTTTTTTCACGAAAATGACCAAAATACCCTCAAACAAAAAATTAAAAAAAAACCCAAACTAGAAAATCATCCATCTTCATCCTCAAGCATGAACCTAGCCACCACTTCCCTAAAACCCATCTTCAAATCACATCCCTAAAATCAAATCCCAACCCAGAAAATCAAATCACGCCCAAAAACCTAGCCACCACTTCCCTAAAATCCATCTTCGCCGGACCAAACGAAGCACTTCGTCGCTGCTTTAGTCAGAGGTAAGCTTCACCCACATCTCCAACCCGGAGATTGTGCTCCCGAACGGGCTGGGCGAGGGTCGAGACTGCGCTACGGTAGACTATGCATTAGTGAGGCCGGACTTGAGCGTGTCATTGGTAGGGTCGAGCTCGAGCCCCTTCTTATAAGCAGATATGGCTTCCTGGTATTGGTAGAGGCCGAGGCGAGCTGCACCGAGGCGAGAGTAGCCCTTGGACCAGTCTAGCTTGAGCTCGACGCAGAGGGCGGTAGAGAAGTCACTAAGGGAGGCAGGTCCACATCCTCGCGAACATCTCGAGCGGGTCCATGTTGTCCATGTCCATTGCCACCATTGCACCATGCTCCTCTATTTCCTCATAGCCGGAGATCTCCCGTATGGAGCAGATCGAAAACCCACGCTTTTATGATTAAGGGAGTTTTGCGTCTGGGCTATGGTCGGAGGACAAAAACCCATGCTTCAAAATCAAAATCAATTAATCAATTAATTAAAAAGAGAAAACCCACGTTTTAAAATCAAAATCAATTAATCAATTAACAAAACCCACGCTTCCATCGGGATTTGTCTTATCGCGTTTGGGTAACAAAAGTCGATGGCAGACAGTTTGGATTTGTCTCATCGTATCTGGGCAACGAAAGACGGCAGCATCGATGTTGAACAAAGGAAGAAGACAAGGGCCACGGTGAGGATGAGGATGGGTTTGACTTTGGATGAATTTTTATTTTTTATTTTTGGGTTTAGGGTATTTTGGTCATTTTAATGTTAAAAAAATGAAAAAAAATTGATGACATCAGCGAGGGACCCGAGACCAGTATTTCATTTGAAGACAGGGGCCCTACTACAAATTCAAATTATACAGGGGCCCTACCACAAAAATGTACAAAAGTCAGGGACCTGAGGGTAATTTACCCTTAATTAAAACATGTGACATAGACAAACTTACAAGTATAAAAAATCCATCAACTTATTACGTTAAGGTTTTGGGTTGAACATAAAGATTCTAACAAAGAAAAAAAAACCATGTTTTCAGCGAAAATACCATTTAGGGTAAATTATATCTGGCCCTCTGTAGTTTGGCATATTTAAGGCTCACACCCCCGTTTTTTGCAAACTGATTAAAAGACCCCTACTGTTCAAACTAATTATACAATTGTGAGAATCAAGAAAACAAAATAAGACATTTAAAGTTATGAGGGAGCATACTGTAATATGCCCAAAGGTCAAATAGAATTTTGCCAATCCTAATCCTAAACCCTAGAGTTTTGCCTATAAAAGGAGGTAGGACAAAACCCTAATTAGAACAAAAGATTAGAAGAAAAAACACAAGAGCCACGAGTTGGAGATCACACGGGTGATAGAATTAGAACACCACGAGGTTTTACTGTAAGTCGGTGTGTTGTGTTATTGTTTATATAATTTCAGAGTGATGATATACGATTCATAGTTTGGTACTGGGTTACATGCGATCTTCGTCTGCGCCAATGAATTTTCTCTGCGTAAATCCATAGGTATAGTATATTATAGTATTAGTATTATATTTCACTAGCAAAGCATTAGAAACCCACGTCTACTTTATTGGAGTTCCTTTACGCAAATCTAAAGTATAGTATTATATATATGTTGCTATGAACGACGACTTTAGTTTGGTGATAGGGATTGAAATTTCGAGAGTGTTAGTTTAAGTTATAGTTGGTCTATGCACAGTGATTGAATTATAGGACTGGAGTTGTGGAAATATGAATTAGAATATAGTGGGTCTACGTACGCATGGACCATGCATGAGGACTGTACATGAACTCGATGATTTCGAGGACGATTTCTTTTTTTTAGGGTTTTATATGGGATTCATTAATTAACAGATTCGGAGCTTGAATTTGGTGCAGCAATTTTTAAGGCATGATTAAATCGAACCACTTTCCATGATTATGTTGGCATGCATATGAATTATGTTAGGTGTGTATTTTGTTCGTGCTTTGATAATAAATTTGAATTTGATCTCTCTGTTCTGATCGGGTTATCCTGGTGTTACTGTGCCCGTAGAGTATTCTGTGTTTTCATACTCTATGTGAGCATCGGAGATATCTTTGCCCTGTGGTGAGACTATCCTTTTCGTTTCTGTGTTTTTAGCATAAAGGATAGGTCTTCTGTGTACCCACAGGTTAAGCCCGATTTGTCGTACTCCGGAGTTCGTCTGTGATCTGTATTCTGAATTATGAATGGCTAATTTCTGAAATAAGATAGGGTTTCTATTCGTATATGACATGAATGTTCGTATTTGATTCCGACTTACTGAGTTACGTAAACTCACCAAAATACGTATTTTGTTTCAGATACAACGGGGGCTGACCGGGCTGAGAGCTAATGGCAAAGACATGCATTTCATTTTTATTTTGCTAGCATTAAATTCATACCCTGTTTGTTAAGACTTGTTTTGGTTTGACTAATAGGATTTATTAAATGCTACACTTTATTTGTGCAATAAGATGCCTAGCGGAGATAATTAATCCGTGGTGGTTGTCATGCTTTTATTTCTAGGGCGTGACAACTTAAATGGTATTAGAGCTTAAAAAAAGAGATAATAATAATAATAATTTAAATCATGCATCACATGCATTCTGAGATCCATTTGTTGGGTTAGTTGCCTTTCAGAAAATTGAAACTTTGTGTTATTATTGCCAAAGATATATTTATTTTATGTCTGTGTTCAATTTAGACAATTTTTCCTGAAATCACTATGGACTTGATACGATTATGTGACATATGAGTGTACTAACTAGTATTGCTGGTCATAATAATAGATTAATCAGAGATCATGGCACCTCAAACTCAGAAGATGATTGGAAGAGGAGAGAGTTCTGGAGGTGCAATGCAAGAGACACTTGCATTGCCACCAATTATACCGATGACAACTGGTATTATAGCACCAGGAAGTGACAATGTACCTCCACCACTGCCACCACCTATTGATGGCAACCACCCTCTACCTCTACCTGATGAGGATGGTTCACAAGGAGAGGAATATCCAGAAGAGGAGGAAGGAGGAGAGGGAGTGGGGGAGCAGCCACCAGCTGAGAATGTTTCTCCATTGGGAGTAATCCCTCCTATGGTACCTACAGCTGGAATTACTCTTGACCCTGGACTTCTGAATAATTTGTTGACCTACCTACTAGCCTAACAATCACAACAGACTGCGATAACACCACTGGCAATGGTTCAACCAGAGGATGGATATCGACGCTTTCAGTGAGTGAATACCCCATCCTTTGAAGGTGCTCAAGATCCAATTTTGGTAGAAGATTGGATTATGGAGATAGAAAAGGCATTTTAGATTGCTCGGACAGAGACAAAGGACAAGGTGTTATTTACAACCTATATGTTGACTGAAGATGCACGAAGATGGTGGGAGACACACCAGCGAACCCGCCAGCCTAGACATGAAGTGACTAATTGGATAATATTTCTTAAAGACTTTCGCGAAAGGTATGAACCTGCTCCTCTGAGACGATAGAAGGCTAGAGAGTTTGATCAATTAGTACAGGGAAATAAGTCTGTCATGTAGTATGACCAAGAATTCACAAGGTATGTGCCAAGGTTAATGCGTATGAAATGTGATCATGACTAATTTGCTAGTATTGACATACTAATTGGCATATGTGTAGGCTATCAGTATTTAAAACAGCTGCAATATTGGATGAAGAGACTAGAGCTCGAAAATTTAAAGAGGGCCTAGCCAAGGAAATCAGGGACCATATAGTGCCATTGTTTCTACCCACATACTCTGAGGTTCTGACCCGAGCATTAGCGGTGGAACAAAATCTGTGGCATGACAAAATAGAGAAGGAGAGTGGTAAGAGAAAAATGGGGCAAATTTCTGGTAATCACACCACTGTTGGAGTCCCAAAGAAACCATATGGTACCTCACGTGGCAACAACTGGACCAACAACTTGTCTCCTAGTATAGACTAGTGTCGGAGGTGTAGGTATTTTGGGCATCGTGAGGAGTAGTGCAGGTAAAAAAAATGTACATGTATATAATATTTTTAAGAAATGAGTAACTGATAAACCTTATAGGTGGGCAAATGGAGCATGTTTTCGCTGTGGAAAGATAGGACATAGGGTGGCAGAGTGCCCAGATGTTGAACCCCGAGTCCTATCTACTACCACAACAAATCCTATAAGGACCATTCTAGCTAACCCAGTTAGGACGACGATAGCACCATCTACAAAGGCACCAGCTCAAGTCTATTTACTGAACCAAGAGGATGCGCAGCAACGGATAGAAGACATTGTGACAGGTAACTCTTTAGTAGAAACCTAACTATGTAGGAAAAAATTATTATGATTTATGGATTGGTAAATTAGTGTTGTGAAACTATAAGATGTTGAGAAGTTGACTACTTTGTCAGGTAAAGTATTAGTGGCTAGATATTTGGCAAAAGTTTTATTTGATTCTGGTGCTACACATTCATTCCTATCAAAGAATTTTTTGAAAAGGCATAAAATTACCAGGCAGGAGAGTGATGAACCTTTAGCAGTTAGCACTCCCTTAGGAAGCACTATTACTATTGATCAGCAATGTAAGGATTACGAAATTATGATAAGTGGGTGCAATCTTAAAGGAGACCTAAGGGTCATGGGGATGATGGGATTTGATGTGATACTAGGAATGGACTAGCTTATCAAATATCATGCGGTGATAGACTGTCGAAGAAAAATGGTAATCTTTCAGTTACTAGGGAAGACAACAATTTCTTATGAAGGTGAGTTAGGGCAAGAAACATTTTGGATAATTTCGGTGCTAGAGGCTAGGCGACTAGTACGAAGTGGAGTAATAGCATTTCTAGCATCAGTGTGAGACACAAGATTAGAGCAAGCATTGGAAGACATACCTGTTGTTCAACAATTCCCAGATGTCTTTCCAGAGGAAATATAAGAATTACCACCAGATCGAGAAGTTGAGTTTCAAATAGATCTGATACCTGGGGCGAGTCCAGCATCTAAGGCACCATATCGTATGGCCCCGGCAGAACTGAAGGAATTAAAGGTACAGTTAGAAGACCTATTGGCGAAAGGATTCATTCGCCCTAGTGTATCTCCATGGGGAGCTCCAGTTTTATTTGTCAAGAAAAAAGATGGATCCATGCGAATGTGTGTTGATTATCGAGAGCTAAACAAACTGACCATAAGAAATCGATACCCATTGCCAAGAATTGAAGATTTGTTTGACTAGCTAAAAGGAGCACGGGTGTTTTCAAAATGGATCTGCGGTCAGGATATCATAAACTAAAAATAAAGGAGGAAGATGTACACCTCACGGCATTTCGTACTTGGTATGGACATTATGAATTTCTGGTTATGCCGTTCGGATTAACCAATACTCCCCCAAAGTTTATGGATCTCATGAATCAAACTTTCCAGCCATACTTAGATAAATTTATTGTGGTATTCATCGATGATATCTTGGTATACTCACCTTGTAAGGAGAGCCATGGAGAACATCTAAGAACTATACTAGAAACACTCAGGGCAAAACAGTTGTATGCCAAATTTAAAAAGTGTGAATTTTGGCTTGAAAAGGTAGCATTCTTGGGACATGTGATATCTAAGGAAGGAGTATTAGTAGACCCTGGCAAGATTGAAGTAGTAATGAACTGGGAACAGCCAAGTAATGTCTCTGAAATACGAAGCTTCCTTAGATT
>SOPF01025860.1:0-56628 GCA_012979155.1 Hypericum perforatum
TTATGTCCAATACTGGCGATTGTGGAGGAGGGGCAGGCAAGCTTGTGTTAAGAGAACCAAAAACCTGCTGTGGCGTAAGAAAGAATTTTCTTCAGAGGTTGCACATTGTTATGATCAGATACGGATTTAAAATAACGTTTAATAAATAATATGGTCACTGTAAAGTATATATCATTTTATTTGTAAAGCATAAACGGTTGTAAGTTTTGCGAATAAAAAATTTTTGGTTTCAAAAGAGTTTGTAACGCAACCATTTGTAATTATCTTGGAGGTTTGCTATATATACTTAAAAAAAATATATTTGTTGTGCATTAATTAGTTATACAAAGTTAACTACATCATTCACAACAAAAAAAAATTCGTAATTCTAATTTGCTTATTAATTACATTACCGTCATTGCGTGGAGATTCTCTCTTGCCATGGCTCCATTGGTTCTGCTGCTGTATATGATTACAACAAGAGAAAACAACTAACTGACGTTGTGAATCTTCATTTTCTTTTTCTTTTTTCTGTGGGTTTGTTAGTTTTGGAACACAGTAGGTGTATGGGTTTTGTTTTTTAGAACAGTAGGTGTATGGTTTGGCCACTTCTTCTGCTTTGTTTTCTTCTCTATTTATATATACTGGTATAGCAATTAAAATATATATTTATTGTTGCCTCGGAAGATTTGGAGGGACAAAGGGCGGTAGATCGGAAGAAGATTCGAAAGAGCGGAAAATCAAGTTTCCATGGCATGAAAATTGAGGTATGCTAAATTAGAATTTTTTTTTAAAAAAATATCAGAAAAAATTATATGAAAAAACACATCATGTGGTTTTGTAACATTTGTGGTTTTTTTTATTTTTTTTTTAAATTTAATTCAATGATACCATTGGTATTTATAAAATTTTTGAAGAAATGGAATATCATTATGAAATTTTGTCATTCAATCAAACATTTTGTTTGAAAATGAATTCTTGAATCCAATCATGTCTCGTAAAAACATTTTGGGCATGGGGCGCCTTCGCCGGTGGTTCGTGCATCGCCCAAGGCATCATCATTCGCCACGGTGGGAGGTTGGGAGGGGCAGAAGTGTGGTGGTGCACCGGAAGAGCCAGCAGCCTGGCGTCGTCAAAAAGAAAAGTGGCAGAGTGGGGAACACCGAAACTCGGGATCGGCTGGGGTAGGCCAGGGTCTGGGGGCCGGTGGTCGATGCATCAAAGGTCGCCGGCCGTGGCGGGAGGCGAGAAACCGGCGTCAGAATAGAAGTCTTATTTTTAGGGTTAGCGATCGCTCTGTATATCGCTCTTGTATGAAACCAACTTTTTTTTTTTTTTGGAAAAGTAAGATAGACTTAATCTTACGAGGAATGGTAATTTGATGAATATGAGATGATGTACTCATACATTAAATTTGATCTCGAGGGATTAACTAGAAATGTTCATGGATGATATTGAATTGATTCGTAATAGTATTGTTTACTGACATCATTTCGAAAAAGAATTGAAAAGTAAGAAGAAGCTGAACGTCAACTAAGAATGTCAACTAAGAATTTCTGGCTAATAAAAATTGTGAGTTTATTCTTTAACTAAGTGGAACTCCATTTATTTTCTGTGGCTTTGATATGCAAGGATGTGTTTCATCGTTTGAGGAAGTTATATGTTTAACTAATTGAACCATATTTAGTTGATTTAAAATTTATTATCTAATTTACATTTAGTTTGATGTTATCATTTTATTCTATAGACTTCATGTTTTCATAATTTTTTTTATCGATTGTTGATGTGAATGTAGACACGTAACTAATTAGTCATAATCAGATTGATGTTTAGTTTTTTCTTTTGCAGGAGAAAATAACTTCATTGATATAAGCCGAAATACATAAGCATAACCAGACAGAAAGAAACAGCCCCAGCATCAAGCCACCAACAGGCAAGAAGCAAAACAGAAACAAAACACCCCAATCCCGTGCACCTTACCCCTCGTCGAAACAACGAGGTTGCAGCCGGTGGCCTCATTAAATAACCCAAACCAGAAAAACCCGCCGCATCGGAAAAAAACCAGAGTGGGAAAAAGAGCGCCAACGATAACACTGCGAGTCGCGAAGGTGCGCAGCTAAAAAGAGTCTCAAAACAACCCAATCAAACAAAGTACTAAAACATTACATGACCTCAGAAGGTCTCTCTCGGTGAAGAATATTCAGTAAACAATCAGGGGGCCAGGAGAACACCAGCAGCTCACGATGCAGAGGTACTTCCAGCTTAGCCAATTCATGTGCCGCCTGATTTGCATTCCTCCGGACATAACCAATTCGGACCTGTTGAAACAAGGAGAGTAAGCTTTTACAGTCATCCACGATAATAGCAAGATCACTTCTATCAGAATTCCTAGAAAACTGGGACACCAAAGGGAGGCAGTCAGACTCCAATTCAATCATTTCCAGACCCAGCGCACTTGCAAATTCCAAACCTGTGAAGATGGCCTTTCCCTTTAATAACGTGGGGTGGTTTAAATCGCGAAACACCCGTGTAGTCCCCATGACAAAATTACCAACCTCATCCCGAACAACAACCCCAACCTGGCCACCACCCACCGAGCAAATACCTGCATCTACATTAACCTTGAACCATCCCCTAGTAGGTGGGATCCACTGAACCATGCGCAATGGTCCCGTCGTATCACCCATTTTACCCTGTACCTCAACATACTCTTGCCAAAACCTAAATCCGTCAGTTAAGACCTGTTGCCGATTCCAGGATATGTCGGGCTGAAAGACCAGTAGGTTACGTAATTTCCAAATCAGCCAAATAATGGTAGCCCGCCTACTCCACTCCATGCGGTCCGAGGATTCTAGGAGAGCATTAAAGCCATCCTCCATACTGTTGAAAGTTCCCTGTCCAAGCTCAACACCAACTTCACACCATATAGTTCTCGTCCACGCACACTGAAAAAATAAATGTAAGGCCGATTCTTCCCCACTACCGCACCCCGGACAAAGATCCTCTATTGCCATACCACGCCTCCTTAAATTCGCCCTAACTGGTAGGTTATTATCAAGCATACGCCAAACTACCATCCTAACACGAGAAGGGCAGTCAATAGACCAGCACTTCTGCCATGTACTACGGGAAATACCAACTCAGGTATTAATCTGCCACGCTCCTTGCCAAACCTCGAAGTCCAGCCAATACCCACTCTTAACCTTATACTCTTTATCAACAGTAAAACTCCACCGGATCATATCAGATGGCCGCCTAGCACTAATAACAATGGATCAAATTCGGGAGATGTCATCCTCACTAAAGATAGTTCGTAGAAGTTGAACATTCCAAGCTGTTCCATCCTCAGTTAGTAAGTCCGGGACCCACTGAACCCTGTCCGCACCCGGATAAATATAACTTGGAATACCAGTAGTCGAGCCTGGAACCCACCGGTCTTCCTACAGCCGAATTTGAGAGCCATCTCCAACACGCCATTCAAGTCCCAACTGAAGTAAGGGAATACTAGATAGAATACTCCTCCAAGTGTAGCTATCTCTACTCGTAGAGCTGACATTTAAAAGCGAGATACGTGGATAATATTTGCATTGTAGGATCCTAGCCGTCAATGAATCCGGAGTAGTTAGTAAACGCCAGGCTTGTTTAGTCAGCATTGCCTTATTAAAATTATGCAAGCGTCGGAAACCTAACCCACCATCCTTTTTTTATTTGCACAGCCGTTCCCAGCTCCTCCAGTGTATCTTATTCTGACCCCCAACACTACCCCAGTAGAAGCTACAGAGAAGCTTTTCAATTTTGTCACAATAGGTAGTAGGAATTAGGAAGCAACTCATCATATAGGTCGGGATGGACTGGAGGACTGACTTGATTAGGACTTCTCTACCCGCCCTCGAGAGGAAGCGATTTTGCCATAGTCCAATCCTCTGTCGGATCTTATCCTCAATCTGTACAAAAACTCTCTTCTTAGACCTGCCAATGACCGTTGGGAGACCAAGATACTTATCTTCCTTACTTCCCCACGCATCCCCATAAATAACTTTAAATTTTCTGCCCTAGATGCCTCAATGTTCTTACTAAAAGAGATTGAGCTTTTCTGTAAATTGACCTTCTGTCCCGAAGCATTAGCATAAACATTAAGAATACCCAACAGATTAGTTAGCTCAGTCTCCATCGCCCGCGTGAATATCAGAGAGTCATCAGCGAAGAACAAATGGGACAATGTGGGTGCACCCCGTGCAATCTTAATCCCATGTAGAGTCTTGACTCGAATAGCATCATCAATGAGTACAGCAAGCCCCTCAGCACAAAGTAGAAACAAATACGGAGAAAGTGGGTCTCCCTGCCTGAGTCCCCATGTGGGTAAAAAGTATTCTCCAAGGACGCCATTGACCTGAACAGAGTATTGAACGGTTCGGACACACCGCATAACTAACTCAACCACCCGAGTAGAAAATCCCATAGCAATCATCAGCTCTTCTAAATAAGACCATTCCAGCCTATCATAAGCTTTCATCATGTCTAACTTTAAAGCACAATAGCCTCTATTTCCGGTGGTCTTCTTCTTCAAAAAATGGTAGGCCTCAAACCCAGCAAAGCAACATCAGTAATAAGCCGTCCAGGAACAAATGCCCCTTGGTTTGGGTGAATGATCTCATCTAAACACACCTTTAGCCTGTTAGCAATAACTTTGGTAATTATTTTCATAACCACATTGCACAAGCTAATAAGGCGATATTCAGAACATGTTAATGGGCGTTGAGTCTTCGGTATTAGCGCAATAATAGTACGATTTAAACTAGCTGGACTCGCACCCTCATTGAGTACTGATAGAACTGACCTAATTACTGCTGACTCCATAGTACTCCAATGCTTCTAAAAAAATATCGGTGGCATTCCGTCAGGACCAGGAGCCTTTGTTAGATACATTTGATCCAGTGCAGCTTTAACCTCATCTCCCGTGTACGTTGCCTCCAGCCTCTCATTCATTTCCACCGTAACCCTACGATCAACCTTTTTCGTTACACTTCTCGTCCGCAAGTCAGGATCAGCCGTGAAAAGGTTTATGTAGAAATCCCTAAACTCCTCTGCGATCCGAGAATCATCATGCATGGTCTCCCCACTTTGAGTCACCAGCTCCGTGATAAAGTTCCGTTGCTTTCTTGCTTTAGCCCTTTGATGGAAAAATCTCGTATTTCTATCCCCCTCCTTAAGCCAGGTAACCCGAGATCTTTGAGCCCACATAACCTCTTCCCGGTTAAAAAGTTCATTCCTCTCTGATAAGATGCTCTCAATCTGCCGCTTAGATTCACTAGTCAGAGGGAAACGCTGCAGTCTTGCCAACTCCCCCTCCAGCCCCAAAATCCTTTTCCAAACACTACCAAACTCTGTTCTCTCCCACCCTTTAAGATGATCCGAGCATCCCTGAATTCTATCTGTTAAACTCGCTTCAGGCCCTAAACAATTCCAACCCTCTTCCACATGCCCCACTAAGCCGTCATGCCGCATCCACATTGTCTCAAAACGGAATCTTCGCTCCTTTCTGCCCCTTACTGCATTACGGATATTACAGATAATAGGACAATGATCAGATCCTATACGTCTTAAAGCCTCCGCTTTAGTACCCGGAAATAAGTCCATCCATGCCTCAGAAGCAAAGCAACGATCCAGTTTACATTCCACATAATTATCATTCTCCTGACCATTACACCAGGTAAACTCAAAGCCCCCTTGTGGGATCTCAATAAAACCACATTCCTCAATGGCATTTCTGAAATTATTAATACGTGATATTGGAATGGTTCGACCTCCCCTTTTCTCAAATAAAGAAAGGATTTCATTAAAATCACCCGTACATAGCCAAGGGAGATTCGAATGAAGTCGCAATTGGCATAAAAGCTCCCAAGAAAGATATCAAGAAGGCTCATCTGGCCATCCATAAAAACCCGTGTAACGCCAAGGACTAGAATCCTGAACAATAATGTCAATATGATGTAAAGAATAAGATAATAGAGTAACAGTAACTGACCTATTCCAAACAAGCATAAGCCCGCCACTACGCGCTCTGCCCATGCCTGCACAATCCACCGCGATCCCGCACTCAAAACCCAACCGCCATTTCACACGTTCTGCCTTTGAGCTCTTCAACTTAGTTTCGCTCAGAAACACCACCTGGGGACGACAGGCTCGTATCAGCCTGCACACCTCCTGAACTACCTGCGGGCTCCCCAACCTACGGCAGTTCCAGCTTAGATGATTCATTGGTCTGGGCAGGGCCGCTCCGCGACCTCTGCCGTGCTATGAACTATCGAGGGGGCATGTGAAGCAGGAGTTAACCTCTTGCAAGCACGCTGCGCCTCAATGCTCAATATTGATCCTTTTCTTTTTCCCCTGAGAGTATTGTCATCCAAGCTGGCTGACTGGCCCTCGCCATTGCTTGTTGCTCGAGCCCGTCGTTTCCAAAATGTCAACGAGATACCTGACTCCATAAAAACCCGAGTTTCCTTCTCCACAGAGCAAACCCTCGTTCCACCAACTATAGGCGCATCCTCCTTGCCCATGCGGTCTAGAATTCTGGAACCCATACTATCATTGAAGCCCATATTTTCAAATTGCTCCTGTGAAACACCCCAACTAGGATTCATAGATGCTCCCGATAAGAAGGATGAGTCCGGAAATGCATATGGTTGAAACGTCTGGAATTTGGATGGCCGAAGATCATGTTCGCCTCGCACTAAAACCTCATGACATACAGTATTCCTATTGCGCACATGCGGAGGCACGTACTTCCCCCCTCTCTCAGCAGCAACAGTCCACTCGATATCCTCCTTATGTGCATGAACCACCTGTTTTCCCTGAGCTCTCTTATCCAAAGTGACATGTTTCAACGAAGACTCCATCTCTGATACCCCGATATCCTCCTCTGGTAGAACACTAAATTCTGGGCCATTCTTAAGAGGTACTGGAGCTACCCGAACGCTTCCTCCTCTTCTGTTTGCCCCTAAACCCTCATTTCTGAGTACCAACGGTTTCCTCGGCGAAGCTCGCAGCCATGGTCCAAACCGAGCCAAGGGTAGTGGGTTTTCAGTAATTTCCTCAGCAAGTTCACAATCTCTTTCAATATGTTCTAGTGCTCCACAGCAATAACAGAAAGACTGAAGTCGCTCATATTTAAAAGACACATCCACAATCGTACCATTCTTGAAGCGTACTCGCCGTCCCACAGATAATGCATTACGGACGTCCATATTGACACGAATACGCATGTACGTCCCGCGCAACTCAGGGTCCTCATCCATAGCAAGAAATTCACCCAACATCTCACCTAGGGTACGAGCCACAGACATATCATATCCCCCTATGGGTAAGTCGTGCACTTGGATCCAGAAAGGGACTCGAAATAGTGGGACCATAGATGGTTGCATCGACCTTGGGACACAAGCAAGGATAACGACACACCTATCAAAGTGCCAGGGCTGCGCCATTAACACCCGCTGCACATCACGATTGTCCTTAAAAAGAAAACGATACCTATTACCGCCAATATCTGAAGCCTCAAGACCTTTCCGTGGACGCCACAGATCCCGCATCATATTCAAGAATGCCCTCGCATTAATAGCTTTCTCTGTCCAAACTGTCCCGACCAGACAAAGAGTATCATCTGTAATAACATCTGTAGAAAGATCGACCGGGAGATCCACTATTGCCGAATCGTCACCTGTATTCTGGACCATCCGACGTTCCTGCCGTGATGTGTCTCCCATGATCTAAGCAAGCAGGAGACAACTTTTGATTTGTGATAAAAACCTTCGTGAGAAAAGAAATTCCGTAACCAGGGCCAAAAGCCAATATCGTAACCTTTGTATCCAATGATCAACAGCCAAAACCGTGAGAAAAGAGCTTCCGTAGCCAAGGAAAGAGCTAATAACCTTGATACGACGTAGGAAAAAGTGTGACGAAACCCTAGGAATTGAGATGGAAGGATAAACCGTAGTAGAGGGAGGAAACCCTAGGAGAGGGAGAAAACCCTAGGAGAGGGACGAGAGAAATCATAATTGTTCGATATACTTGATTAATCTACATTGCAACTCTTCACACATAAAAAAATCTACACTCCAACTATATTAAATTTTCCTTATTAGGCTATGTCTTTTGTGTTGGGATAATTTCATTTAATTTGCCAGATTGATGTTTAGTCGTGTTCGGTATGTTTGCATCATGTTTTATTCAGTTTTTTGTCATATTCGGATCGATTTTTTTTTAGGTATTTAGAATGGTTGAGCCGTATTACTAAGATTGACAAGAGAGCAAGTCAATATCAATTAAGGGGCGCTGGGACATAAGTAGGAAAAGTTTAAGACCAGTCGCTATTGATCTACACCCTGCAAACTGATTTTACGGAACCCTGGCCTATTTGCAAATTTAGATTTTGTTTAAATAAGGGCAGACGACTATTATTTATTGTTAGACAATAAACCTAGTTTTTATTTTTAGTTTACATCTCAAATATTCTCTTTAGCAAGGATTGTAATCAATGACTCAAAAATTTTAAACAACGAGATATTTTTTTATTTTGCAAGTAGAAGATTTATTTTTAGATTCAATATTTTTGTCTTTTAATTTCTTTGAATTTTCATGTTGTGTGTTCTTAAATTGATATTGATAGCCTCGACTCTTAACACAAGATTCCTTTTCTTTATGTTAATTAATAAGCATAAAAATATTGTCGTTAGGGTTGTGATTGAAAACCTAAGATACGAATAACAATATTAGAGTTTTTAATTTTACAATCGCCAATCTCTATAATTAATACTCTCAGATTAAAATCGAGAATTTATAATGTGGTACTTATCAAAATTAATTTATTTGTCTCTATGAGTACGATATGATTCTTAAATGTATTATTTGTGCGACTCTATTTGATAGCACCTTTTTTCTTGTCGGAGATTTAGCGCATCAATTATATCTGCATAATAAAAATAATGATATGTCATAAAATAATGAATATTAGCCTATTGATAGAACATGAATTTTTGTTTACACTCGCAAATTAGGGATATATTAGTACCTTACGCTACCTTCCTCATTGATACGTCTGAGTCCTCATGAAAAAAATCTATTGTATCATAGATAGAGTCTAACTTAAAAATCAGGGATGTATTAATAACTTACGCCACCTTACTCGTTGATAAATATGTCTTTGTTGGTGCCACAATTCTCCACCAATTTTCCAGGTCCAAATTCCCATATTTTGGTTCATTCGATCTTATTGCAATTGCATATGTTATAGTTCATTTTGCAAAAGCGCAAATGGAACATTTATGGTAAATAACTTCTAAATTGTACCAATTCTAGAGATATGAGCAAGTCAAAATAACTTCTAAATTGTACCAATTCTAGAGATATGAGCAAGTCAAAATAAACTAAAACATCCGTAAAATGATAAAAGCAGAATTACCTAAAACATATAAAATTAAAATGACAGTTCAAAGGATCTCATACAAACAGAAAGCTGCAAAGATGGATACAAAAGCGGCAGACACTACAACAACGTATGTGATGAGTGTGGAGCTTCACGATGAATGCATTCACTACAAGAATAATTGAATATAGAGGGGGGGAGGGGAAATTGCCGCTAAAAGCTTAGAATCTCCTCAAATGTGATTTTGCGGGGAAAAAGTTTGTCGTATGAATTCGCCACTATATCTTTGCTATCCAAGCTCTATTGCGGTGCAGGGGCTGCCGCTATATGTATTTGCGGTGATAAAAGTCACCGCAATTGGGTAGCATATTAGTGACGACAATAGCGTTGCAAAAACGTTGTAGAGACTGTCATTACTACCCCGCTAAAACCAGTTGAGGCAAGATTAATAGCGCCGCTAAAACATTTTTGCGATAACTACAGAAGGCGTGAAGAATCATTGCTAAAAACCAATTGAGGTAGAATTAATGGCACCGCTAAAATATTTTTGCGATAACTAATTAATCCCCGCAAAATCATTTTTGAGGCTATATACAATGGCCACTAATTCTCATTTTAAGGGACTATTCTAATATTTCTTAAAATTAAATATTTAATTAGATTTAATTTAATTTATTTCGTGTTCTATTTATTTCTCTTCTAGATCATTTCTTGATTTAAAACATTAAATACCAACTATGCATATATAATATTCAAAATATTATAAAACACATTTAAGAGAAAATCATCATGCATTAATATATATAGTAATATCTAGCTAATACAAAAAATACAAAATGTCATTATAGATCATCTAAGTATAAAAATCTAAACATAAAAGCTAAAAACAATATGTCAAATATTAGTCCTAAAGAACTTTAAAAGAAGAACAATCCCGAGGACCATCATACATTAGGATCACCATTCCTAGATCCACTACACCTATCCTGAGGTGAATGTTGTTGTTGAGGATAAACACTATTGGTAGGATGATAATCGGGTCTAAAAGCTGGGTCACGAAGCGGTAGATCACTATTCCTAGATCTACCACTAGACCTATCTTGAGATGACTGTTGTTGTGTAGGATAAACATTATGGTTGGCGGATAATCAAGTCGATAAACTGAGCCTCGTGGCACTGGCGGACCATTATAACCATGCCAATGTTGAGTACCATAAGGATCTGTAACTCTTACCTCACTCTGGTGCTGCATCAGTGGCTGCTGGTACCAATTATGTGTTGGTTGATGATCTATTGGTCCCATCTACCTTCGGGGTTGCATCCATGACTGCTGGACATAAGGATATTGTTCTAAGGGCTTAGGTTGCTGGTATTGCTCAAGCTCCTTTTCGACCAACAAATTATTGAGCTTCTTCTATAAATCATCGTACTTCTATTATAGTTCCACGAGTTGGGAATTAGCAGCACATGAACTGCAGGAGCCCAAACATGAAGAATTTTTGCTTTTGGTGCGTGGGCCAACTCGACCAAGGCCACAGATATAGCCAAACTTTTTCCCCAAAACCTTGGTCATTATCTTCCTTGGGGTCAATGCCTCCCCCGACTCTTCTTGGTTGTTGCTATTCTGAAGCTCCAACATTTTTTCCTGGAAAAAAAATGTATTAAATAAAAAAAGGCCAAAGCACTTTAGTTAATCAGTATGCTAAAAGTCCATTTCACATGTATATTCATATCTTGAGGTATGCTAAAAGTCAAACAAAGTGTTGGCTTTGATCAAGCTGTGTTCTCAACTTAATTGCGAGCAACACGGATAAAAGCATCTACCATTTAGGTAAACACAAGAACAAAGTTTGCTCAGTAAAGATCCCATGCCATAAGATGACCAGATAACTGGAAATTGAACTACTGACACCTTGATCAACTAACAATTCAACAGAATGATTTCAAACAACTATTTGTCAAAAGAGAGGATAAGACAATAATATTCACCTAGCACAACTATCATAAGCCTCTAAGAAACCGATGTCAAAAATCAAATACAGCAATGAATTGCACAAAGGAGTCATTCTTTGTTCATAATATAAGGCCGTTGTGTTTGAGAATATTTTGTACATCTCTATAAAATAGACCAACGAAAATAAACATCTAAAAAAGACAACTACATGGATATGATGAGAATAAAGTGTAACCTTGTACTTTTCTAACCATTCTAACGCACAAATCAATAAAATTACAGCTTCTAGTCAGACTCAGAATACCAATCGAGAGAGCAACAAAAAACATCTAAAGTATTAAAAAACATGCTGAGACCTGAGACACATACCCTGAAATAATACTAAACTTATCACCAATCTGCTAATACTCACGAATACAAGAATCGGTTACTCGTGATAATTCTTATCTCCAAATAAATTTTTTTTGGCCCTGATTTGAAGGGGACAACTCAACCACTTGAACATGATACATACTGTTGGTGTATGATACATACTATTAGTATATGATTACTTAAATTATCACTAATTTATAAACCTCTATTGCATAGGTAGGCTAACTACTTATAAAATCTGAAACTTACATATTTCTCTCGAGCGTTGCTACAGACCCACTTATTATTTTTGGAATGCATCCTCTTATATAAGTTTATGTCATCAGTAATACCCTAAATAAAAAAACAAATAGGTGTGAGACATCACAAAAAAATCCATAATTATAAGATTTGATGAGCAATTACAGTCAGTTACTTACTAGCCTTCTCTTATGATGCATAAATGACCTCGTCCCTCCTAAATGTTGATATTGTATCTTTGCACGATTTTCTATGTTAGTTTTAGAATTTTTCTGTGAAAAGTAAGATTAATCATACCCAATTAACAAACATAATTTTATCACACATCCTCTCAATTCCTCTATCTTAGTTGAATTATAACCTCCGATTAAGACAATTATCTTTTTAATTAAGTTCATAATACAAAGGCAACAATATGTCTCCTCGTACAAGCAGAAAGTCCCTTATTCCCTTGCTCTTACTTGTCATGATAATCATCATGAACGTATTATAATAACTTTTAGAAGTAAAGAAATAAATTATACTTACCATAACTTCCATGTTTATCTTTGTCTGAATATCCTGTAGGACAATCGTCCATGCCTTATCACCTGAATTAGGAATACACAATGGTGCAAATAACTGAATGTGCAAGATGAACTCTAAGCTAAGCATGTGGCCATTCTCATTGGGAAGTGCATTCTCGTCTTCCAACACAAGTTGTATCTTCTTCTCAGTGATCCGTTCAATCACTTCCCTCTGCCGTCCTTAATATATGCCTCATTTTTGTCTTTGAGGATGATCAGCACTATCATTATTGTTGACATCAGTGTCATGTTCACCATCTTCTGCCTTGTTATGACCACCATCACTATCCCCATCATCACCACCATCAATATCATTGGCATCAATCTCGTGATCCTCACCCATGTGCATAGTAATAGCAGGGTCCAGAGAATGGCCATATGGGTCTCCGATGGTAAGTTGCGAAACCCACTATCATCATCCTCATGGAACCAATTTGTCTTTACACATGCTGGTTGTCAGTATACATAAAAATTCATACCCAATTAACAAACATAATTTAATTAATGTTAAATTGAATAAATAACCTGAAAGAGGCAGATGTGACTATGAAGGTTCTTGCTACGATATCATAACATCAATATATTGACCTTCAGACTGCCCCCTATTACGTCCTCCTCTAAGTCTAAAAGTACGTCCTCTAAGTCCATCATTTTGCCCTCCTCCAATTCCTCAAGTATGTCCTCCTCTCCTGTTGCATGCACTAGGGCCATCTTGAATATACAATAAGAACATGTTAATAAATGATGCCTCTGTAAATAAAGTGAAAGTTCTCTTCGAATAATCAAGTTCACCGACAACCAAAAACTTCAAACAACAGCGGAAACAAAACTTATCTTTGGGCAGGAGGCAAATGCAGAGGGAACAAACTGATATGTTTTACAAGTAACATGTATAGCCCCGCTTGCAATTCTGGCAAGGCAAGGTAAATTTTGGTAGTGAATTGTATTAATGCATGTCCCATTTTGTATGTTAAGTAGTCTAATATCTTTGCCCAGGGGTCACCAAATTTTGAAAAATAGAAGTCAATACTTAAAAAAAGAGAAGTGTTCCTTTGGTTTCTGCATGTATGAATAGTTTATATCCAAACTTCAGAGACGAATCTTTGAACAACCAATACTAGAAACGTGTGATTACATGTTATCACATATCCAACATAGACAAGTTTAGAATTGTACACTACTACAGGTCAACAGATGAACTGAATTGCCGCAATAGATCTCTACGGCCATTAATCTGTCACTAAGTTTTCCTTGCTACAGCCTAAAATTCTAGTAATGGTTGGTGGTGAAATTGGACTTGGAGAAGGAGCACTCGGTGATGCAAGGACAGGGACCGTGGCCGAAGCTTGAAGAGAAGGAGTTGATGTAGTTGCATCACTAACATTGACTGCCCGCTTCTGACCGGCAATGCAATGGTGAACGTAGTTGCAAATGAAGTAGTACGGTCCAGGTAGTTCAATTTAATGGTTGCAGGGCCACTGTTGTCCATGGAAATAGGAATGAATGTTGTGCAGTCGTCATAGTCCTCCTTTTCCACTTGAACTACATCGTCGAGTCCACTTTCAAAGATGAACAGTTCAAAACATATAATATACATACAGATAAGATTGTATTTCATTCGCAATACAATCACTAACTAACTAATTGATCCATCATGTGAGAGAGAATGATTCACATACACAAGAATCACCAATGGTGAAATTCCGATCATCTGTCCAGACATAGTAGGCTTGATCTCCTCATGCAGAAGGTATCGGTGATGTGTTGTTTGAGCCGATGAACTCCTGGATTATTACCTTTTCTGGAACCATAATGATTAATGATTTTTTGTGAAAAAGGAAATTTGTCAATCACGAGTTTCTGGAGTTTTCTATAATACCAACGACTAACTTTTTTTAATAGTTTCTTATGTAAAATTACATAAAGGAATGACAACTCGTAGGATTCAATTAATTAAGAATGAAAATTTAAAATTAGAATGCATTAATCACAAAAAAAAATTAATTGATGTTAAACAAGCTATTTATAAAAAATTAATTATCAGAATTGAAATCGAGTGGGGTGGGCTAATGATTTAGAATTATGCATGTTAGTTAATATAATATATTATTATAAACATTTTGATACTTTAGTTGAAGTCTAATTTAAGTTAAACTAAAACAATAAAAAAAATTCAAGTTTACAATATTTTCCTAATTAATATTTACTTATTAATGCAGATGATTAATTTATAATATTTTTTAATTTTAATTTACGAGATTTGACCTAAAGTTTGGGACATTAAATAATTTTAAATTTTATACTTTGTTATCAATATTAGATTACAATAATATGCCCTACTCATCACTTTCAATGATTCTAAAAAATAACTAGAGTGACTCATTCACTCATTCTCTCCTATGATGAAAAGAAAGTGTTAAATTTCTAATTTCCACATCCACAGAGGGCAGCCTTGAGTTCCAAAGGAAGATCCGTGAGAGATCTGGGGTTGGTGAATCGAGTTATTTTCCAGAGGCTATCGTGAGCTCGCTTCCAAATCGATTCCCGGAGTGGAAGCAGCCAGAAACGAAGATGAGTCTGTCATGTCCGGTGCTATTGAAGACCTCTTGGCTAAAGCATCAGTGAAGGCGAAGGATATTGGCATCTTGATTGTTAATTGTAGCCTGTTCTGCCCTACACCATCACTTTCTGCTATGATCATAAAGAATTACGAGCTTCGTGGTAATATTAATAGCTACAACCTGGGAGGCAAGGGCTATACCAACTGCTTAATACTGTACGTGCCTTGAAGACCAACATTACTACGCTAGGGTCACTTGAAGTCCCCAAGATATCAAGCATCTCAAACACAGATTGGCTAGCTGAATCTAAGATTCTCGTGAGCTTAGTTAGTTTGTTCAAGGCGTGTTATTTATGTACTAGGAGTGGAAATTCTAGTGGACAATTTTTCCTCATGTGGACAATACCGTATTTTCTTAACTATTTGGGGCTTCTCAACTTTGGTGCTTCTGCCTTGTTGGCTTTATGGGAGTGGAGTGGTGTCTTTTATTTTACATCGGCCTAATGATACAAATCAATTACCTTTGCTAGGTCATTCTTTTAAGGCGAGACTTCATTTAATTGTAGTGTGATACCCCATATATGTACTGTGTGAAATGCTTAATGCCAGAACTTATCAGATTTACTTAGTTCTTGTTAAGGTAATATTTTAGTGCGTACCGAAAGTGATAATTGTGTCAAAGGTACAATAATTGGATGCTTTTTAAGATTGTTAGAAATTATCAGATTTACTTGGTGCTTGGTGAACGTAATATCATAAACTAGTCTATTTTTTGTGTTAACCAAGATAATAATATCAGCATAACAATAACTCTAATACTTTTAAGTTATCACGTTGTATCTATTTTAGCCATGAATCGTATTTTGGATTCATAAGTATTTGCCCATTTGAAGAGGCCTCATTTCACATTTTTATCGAGGTATAGGAATTATTACAATTTTGGACACTTAACCTTATCACAGCTTTGACGGTTAACATTTGTACAGTTTTTTAGAATAAGATGAGTTCCAAATAATGAACTAAACTTGTCATAACTTAATTATCTTAATGAACTATTTTTGAGAGATTTCCCCTCATCATGGTTGGACAGGATAGTGTAGAAATGGCCAAGCTGCAGCCTTCTGAGTTCAAAGTTCTCATTTCATCAAGAACAATTCTAGTACCTGAGCTTAACTTTGAACATCTACAACATTGATGATTTATATTTGGGGGTGCAAGTCCTTAAGCAAGCCATGACAGAGACCGGAGTTCAGGTACCATGGATCAATTTAGTTTCTACTGATGCCCCTGGGGAAACCTATCAAGAGACAACGACCCTCCATTTTACTTATTCCTTGAGGACAACAAACTTAAGGGGGAGGAATGTTGCATGGGAAAAATAAGGACAATGATCGACCCTAATGTAGGTAGCGTGGATGACATCAGTGCGATGACCATTGCAAAAGAGAGAGATGTGTTCGAAAGGAAGTTGGACGATAGTGGAGTTGAACGTGGTGGCAGTTATGAAGACTGTAGGTCATGTGATGACTTAAGTGAGGCACAAGGGAAGTGGATGACAGCTTGTTGGAAACAATAGTAGGAGATACTTCTACTCGGATTGACTAATCGAAAAGATATCATTGGAGGAGAATGAGCGAGTGACCAGATGACTATGAAGGGACTTTGACTCTAAGAGAACACGTGGATGAAAAACTCTTGGAAGAAGTTTCCTATTCAAGTTGGCCTGATGCCATGGCGAGATAGTGGTTGTGTTTTAATGTTATAGAGAGTTCTTGCGGAAAGCACGAAGAGTGGAAGAAATATTTTCTTTTGATTTCCTTGAGGACAAGGAAATAAAGGGGGGAAATGGAAGAAATTGAGGGAAATTTGGCTAAGGAGAAGATCAAGTGATTTCGCTCTATTACTTGTTGGAGTTGGAATTTGTAGTTATTTGGGTCTGTTGTGTGTTGAAGTTTATTTTTCTTTCATGTTAGTTGCTGTTGGGCTTTTTCATTTAAGTTCTTGCTTTGTAAGCCCAATGAAATGAAAACTTGTCTCATGAACTAGGAAACAGGAGACTAAGAAATATTAATATAACAGAAACTCTATTGTATGGAGGTCATGAACCCTAGAATTGATCTAGTAGAAATTGGCCAATCACAGATCTCTTCTTATTCTATCACTTATATTGACGGATTCAAGTAGTCTCCCCGAAATTTTCCTGTACCCTTGAGTAACAATTCCACGGATTACTGAATCCCTGGAATTTCACTTGCATCAGTCGCCATAAAGATCAATGTAGTTGTTACACGTCAGCTCAATTGCTGTTGGAATGGAGCTTAAAAACGATGCTGACCCTTTCTTTTAAGGACATACTTCATTTTAGTTGTCGTCCAAAACATTTTTTAGTCTATGATATTGTAGTTTACGCATAAAACCCTTGCATTAAAAAAAATCTATGAAACCAGTGCATATTAACTTCTCGTTACACATGTTGGATCCTAACCTCCCAATACAAGTGTCATGTTGGATCATACAGCGTTGCGCGAGGGAAAACTGGGCGGGGACTTGGAGCATGACAGCCTCACATGGCCGTGAGTCCCTGTTAGGACGTTAAGGTTTGACAACTTAAGCATCGACCGAGCGAAATCATGCCTGAATAGGGTTCCATCGTCGGAAGCGTATAGAGCCACAACTTGTCTTGTAATAGGATTGGACATCAGCTCCTGGTCAGATATTAGTACTCCTCTCCCCCTCACGAGGTTCTTGTAATACTGCGAGTCCAACTTCCCTTTGGATACTACCGAAGGCGACCCTCCATCGGGGCTCTTTCTCGAACACTCGAGCCTTAACTCTTGCAAGAACTCGGGTGTAATCGTGGGGTCTGGTCTCCGTGTTCCTTGGAAGTCGTTGATCCGTTCCTGGATGAAGTTGCAGCTGATTTTGCCGACGCCATGTCCTCCTGAGAAAAGAGAAATAATTAGTGTACAATATGAAATATTTATATAGTACGAAAGTGAGTTAATCTGAATTACTTAAGATGAAAATGAAATATACCTAGAAGCGCCACCGTTTCTCTTGGGTTAAAACCTCTGCTGGAGAAGAGGCGCAATGTTTCGCTAATGCTGCTATTTGGCTTTGGGATTTCGGCAACTGCTTCCTCAAAATATGACTTCGGGCTGTCTCTTCTTCCCGTCAAAAGCGGATAAAATGGCCCACCAGACTACATAACCGGTCACCGAATACGTCAACAAATTTATGCTACTCATACTGATTATGTAATTCACTTTTAATTCAAGTTCATAGAATTCAGTTTTCATTCAAATTCATAAGTTATCAATAAAATAAGTAATCATTAATCGGACCTCCATCATAGAAATACCTACATGTATTTCACGAAAATTATATTATAATTTAGATATGGTGTTGCTTTAATAAAAATTAGGTATAGAAAAAGCGAACCAGAACGATGCCATCTCTAGTGGCGATTGAAATGATATCGGCACATGAAACGACGCCGGGACAGGCCTTTTCGAGCTCCTCCTTGATGGTTTCTATGATGGCGAATCCCTTCAGGCTCAAATTGGGCGTGGCTTCCTTTTCAATCTGACGTTTGGAGTTTCCGTTTTTATCGTCCAAAAACACCGAAGCATCGCAACCCTGAGAAAGTCGTCAATTATACAGTCGTCAATTTATTAGTTAGAAATTCTTGCAGAACAGAAGGCAGCATATATTATACGCACACACTTTTTAAGTGAAATCGGTTAATATCAATAAGTAATCAAGGAAAAGTTGGGACAAAGAAGTCTGAAAGGAATAAAGGGGACCTTTATGAAGCAATCGTGGAAAAAGAGCCTCAAGAGCGAAGCGGGAGCGCTATTGTGTTGTTTGTAAACCCGAGCCATGGTGGCCCTAACGATGGCCTCGACTCCCGGGCAATCATGGCGGTAGAAGTCGTATTGTAGCCCGCCCATCCCCGCCAAGACCGGCTCATCGCTGTCTCCGCTGTCCTCCATTATTGAAATTCTGTCCAATACTGGTGAATGTGGAGGAGCAGGCAAGCTTGTGTTAAGAGAACCAAAAACCTGCTGTCGCGTGAGAAAGAATTTTCTTCAGTGGTTGCACATTGTTATGATCAGATACGGATTCAAATAACGTTTTATAAATAATATGGTCACTGTAAATTCTATATCATTTTATTTGTAAAGCATAAACGGTTGTAAGTTTTGCGAATAAAAAATTTTTGGTGTCAAAAGAGTTTGTAACCCAACGATTTGTAATTATCTTGGAGGTTTGGTATATACTTAACAAAAACAACGAATTTTTGGTTGTCCATTATTTAGTTAAAAAAAGTTAACTACATCATTCACAACAAAAAAAAACTGCAATCCGAATTCTAATCTCCATATTAATTACATCACCGTCATTACCTGGAGATTCTCTCTCGCCATGGCTCCATTGTTGATGTTGCTGTATATGATTACGACAAGAGATAACAACAAATTGATGCTGTTCATCTTCATTTCTTTTTGGGTTTGCTAGTTTTGGAACAAAGTTGGTGTATGAGTTTTGTTTTTTAGAACAGTAGGAGTATGGGTTGGCCACTTCTTCTGCTTGTTTTCTTCTCTATTTATATACACTAGTATAGCAGATAGAATATATTTATTGTTGCCTCGGAAGATTTGGAGGGACAAAGAGAGGTAGATCGGAAAAAGGTTCGAAAGAGCGGAAAATCATCCTTGGCTGTTTCCATGGCATGAAAATTGGACGGCTTGTTTAGTATCAGACATGTTAATCATCTTTCTAGATAGAAATATGTCCAATTATAATTAGAAATTTAAAAAAAAAAATATCAAAAAAAATATATAAAAAAACTCATTCTGTGATTTTGTAACATTTGTGATATTTTTTGTTTAATTTTAAAATTTAATTCAACGATATCATCGGTATTTATAAAAAAATTTAAGAAATGGAATAGCATTTTGAAATTTTTTCATTCAATCAAATATTTTGTTTGAAAATAAATTCTTGAATCCAATCATGTCTCGTAAAAGTGTTATCAAATTTTTCCATTCTTTTTGTAACTTTAACTCTGCGAAAACAAGTCCAACTCCAAATTATTCAACATTGTAACGTTGAATTTCTTTGTTTTTTGCATTAGGATTAATCTGTTAGGTTCATATCCAAATTTCCTGAAAATATATACTTTCAAAATATACTCAATTGAAAGGTAATCTTTTGTTACAGTATTGATATTGTACAAATTTGCTCAACCTTAGGGGTATACAATCTTATTCGTACCTTGATGTTTACTTTATTCCGCTCTTAACTTTACCTTTTTGAGTAAATTGACTACCGAAATAGTAATATTTTCCCTCCTAACAATAAAAATATATAATAATTATATGTGCACATAAATTAAGTAACACCTGAAATAAAGAAACACACACGGCACGGGGGTTTGGCTCGAAGAAAAAGAATCGGATTAAAGAAAAAGATGGTCGTTGCTCCGGACGAGGGAGTGTTCTCTCTCCTGGATGGAAAAAGATGATCTCTTTTTTTCCTCCTCTTCTCTTTGCGTGACGTGCCCTCCTCTTTATTTTTCCCGGTGGCTATATTGTAATTCTGGCGACTTCAGTTAATGTTTTTTTTTCTCTGTGGCTATATTGTATTTCATGAAAATTGGAGATTATATTGCATGTGGATTGATTGATTATTTCCCGCCCTCGAAAGAAAGAAATATCACTCAGCAATGATTCACAAAAAGAACTAGAGTGATTCATTCACTCATTCTCTCCTATGATGAAAAGAAAGGGTTAAATTTCTAATTTCCACTTTCACAGAGGGCAGCCTTGAGTTCCAAAGGAAGATCCGTGAGAGATCTGGGGTTGGTGTCTCGAGTTATTTTCCGGAGGCTATCCTGAGCTAGCTGCCGAATCGTATTCCGGAATGGAAGCAGCCAGAAAAGAAGATGAGACTCTCATGTCCGATGCTATTGAAGACCTCTTGGCTAAAGCATCAGTGAAGGCCAAGGATATTGACATCTTGATTGTTAATTGTAGCCTGTTCTTTCCTACTCCATCACGATCTGCTATGATCATAAACCATTACAAGCTTCGTGGTAATATTAATAGCTACAACCTGGGAGGCAAGGGCTGTACCAAGTGCTTAATACTGTACGTGCCTTGAAGCCCAACATTACTACGTTAGGGTCAGTTGAAGTCCCCAAGATATCAAGCATCTCAAATACAGATTGGTTAGGTGACTCTAAGATTCTCGTGAACTTAGTTAGCTTGTTCAAGGTGTGTTATTTATGTACTAGGTGTGGAAATTCTAGTGGACAATCTTTTGGACAATACCGTATTTTCTTAACTATCTGTGCCTTCTCAACTTTGGTGCTTCTGCCTTGTTGGCTTTATGGGAGTGGAGTGGTGTCTTTTATTTTACATCGGCCCAATGATACAAATCAATCATTTTTGCCAAGTCATTCTTTTAAGGCGAAACTTCATTTAGTTGTAGTCTGAAACATTTTTCACTCAATTACTTTGTAATTGAAAACGTATAAAACCAGAGTGCAACACTTTTAGCTTCTCGAAACACATACAGGATCCAAACCTCCCAATACAAACTTTGTGTTGGATATACAACACTGCTTCTTCCAACAACAAAAAGTGCGAACTGTAGATTGTTAGAGCAGAACTAACGTATATTCCACGGACCAATGGTGCGTGAAAATTGGGCGGGAGCATGTCTGCCTAAGGTGGCATCCAGTTGATGTTATAACTTCAAGTTCGAAAACGTGATCATCGACCGTGCGAAGAATAAGGTTCCATCGTGTATATAGCCTCAACATGTCTTGTAATAGCATTGTTTATCAGCTGCTCGTCAAATATCAGAACCCCTCTCCCACTCACCAGATTCTTGTAATAAAGTGAGTAGAACTACCAATTGGATGCTATGTATGCAGCCCCCAATTGGGGCTTATCCTCAAGCACTTGAACCTCGCCTCTTCCACGAACTTGGGTGTCATTATGGGGTCTGGTCTCCTGTTTCTTGGATTCTGTTGATCCGGCTCTTGGTGAAGCCGAGACCAGAACCCACAAGACACCCGAGGTCGTGCTCAGAAACTCATTATCCGTAGGATAGAATAGTAACGACAACAATATCTCATATAATAAATTGAAACAAAAACAACCATCTGAAAGGATTGCAGCCTAATCTCTAGACCGAAACGAATGTTAGAATTATAGACAAAAAGGTGGCTGCGGCTTCAACAACTCCAAGAAAAGAGGTTGAGTTGCTAGTGGTTACAGCACGGGTGGAATATCCATGAGGAGGATTGTGTCGCTGACGTTAATGGCAAGCTTCTGACCGGCACGGGAGGATGTCCGTGAGGAGAGTTGAGAGTGATGGTCGTCGGCGAGGTAAATAGAGATAATGTGTTGAAGCTGGTTTCGCATGAGATATATCCTTCCTTTTCCACATGTGATACATTATTTATTCCAGGAACGTAGTTGAAAACTGTTGTCATAAACGCAATAATTGAATTAATAAGATTTTAGTTTTTAAAACTAAACGATTCGCATGTATCTTGATAATAGCTATTCTGGAGTTATAATTAAAATCAATAAACTATAAAAAAAGGTGCTCACCTAGCCTGTCTCCAACTTTAAAAGGCTTATAGGTGACAAGGGTGAGTTAATCTGAGATATAATATCGTTAGCATTGAGTAGATCAATTAAAATGAAGCTGCCTACCCTCTTTTGGAATAACGATATTAATGTCAACATAAGATTTTCTGTGACATACACTTTCTATATCGAAACTTTTTTTACTGCTTAAATGTAGATAAATTTGATGATATAGATAGTCACAAATATCGTGCTAAATAGAATATATATACCATAGTGGTTATTTATACATTTACCATTTTTAAAAAGCGTTTTCTCCGTTTAGTGGCTGTCAATTGCTACAAAAACCAAGTTGTTAAGGGGTAGGTTGCGGACGAGAATTTAGTTTTGCCCAATTTTGAAAGAGAGTGATTATTAAGAAATCATACTACTTGTATATTAGAAATTTAGATAGGAATGTAGGCCTGGAGCAAATCCTTCGGCAAAAGACCAGTTCTATGTTGCCGAATAAGCAAATACACTACTCGATTTTGCAAGCTCAAGATGAGATTAATTTAAGAAAGGGCAAATGACTAAATCTGCACAAAATTTTTGAGTGTGTTTTTGGCTGACATTGTTGGCGTAGACTGTGGACGAGAATTGAGTTTTGCTCAATTTCGTCATAGAGTGTTTTTAAGTAAATGATACTACATGTATATTAGAAATTTAGATAGGAAAATCATCATACACGAGTGCATATGGAGGCAAAGACCAATTCTATGCTGACGAATTAGCATCCAAAACTCGATTTTGCAATCTCTAGATGATATAATCTTACAAACGGGTAAATGACTAAATCCTGACTAAATCTTTGAAGAGGGTATTTGCGTAATTTTTTGATTCTCGTCACGTTCCGATCATTAGATTATATTCACTCAACCGAGGATGTTATGAGTTTTAATTTTTTGGAAAAGTAAGATAGACTTAAGCTTATGAGGACTGGTAATTTGATGCATATGAGATGCTTTACTCACACATTAAATTTTATCTTGAGGGATCAACTAGAAATGCTCATGGATTATATTGAATTGATTCGTAATGGTATTGTTTACTGGACAGCATTTCCAAAAAGAATTGAAAAGTAAGAAGAAGCTGCACGTCAACTAAGAATGTCAACTAAAACATTCTTGCAAATTAAAATTGTTATTTTATTATTTAACTAAGTGGAACTCCACTTATTTTCTGTGGCTTTGATATACAAGGATGTGTTTCCTCGTTTGAGGGAGTTTCATGTTTAACTAATTGAACCATATGTAATTGATTTAAAAATTTTAATCTAATTTAAATTTAATTTGATGTTATCATTTTAGTCTATAGACTTCATGTTTTCATAATTTCTTTCATCGATTGTTGATGTGTATGTAAACATGTAACTAATTAGTCATATTTGGATTGATTTTTAGTCGTGTTTGGTATGTTTGCATCATGTTTTATTGAGTCTTTAGTTTATTTTGTGTGTTAAGTCGAGATGTTGATCGTTGTCCGTTTCTCGATTTTTTGCAGATATTTAGAATGGTTGAGGCATATTACTAAGATTGACAAGAGAGCAAGTCAATCTCAATTAAGGGTTGTTGGGGGGTTACATAAGTAGGAGAAGTTTGAGACGAGTCGCTATCGATCTACACCCTACAGACTGATTTTACAAAACCTTGGCCTATTTTCAAAGTTAGATTTTGTTTAAATAAGGGTAGACGACTATTATTTATTGATAGAAAATAAACCTAGTATTTTTTTTAGTTTACATCTCAAATATTCTCCTTAGCAAGGATTGTAATCAATGACTCAAAAATTTTAAACAACGAGATATGTTTTTAGTTTGCAAGTAGAAGATTTATTTTTATATTCAATATTTTGGTCTTTACGATGAATGTGTTGGTGGTCAAATTGGACTTGGAGAAGGAGCACTCAGTGATGAAAGGATAGGGGCCGTGGCCAAAGCTTGAGGAGAAGGAGTAGATGTAGTTGCATCACTAACATCGATTGCCAGCTTCTGACCGGCAATGCAATGGTGAACGTAGTTGCAAATGAAGTAGAACGGTCCAGAGTAGTTCAATTTAAGTTGTTTCTTGCTCAAATAGTATCTATTGAATTTGTTATTCAATGGAATTTGATACTATATCAGTAATACAATTATGAATGTTATTTTGAGTAACATTTACTAATGCATGTGAGACAGAAAAGTAGCTCACTCACACGGGTGTTTACCTCAGTAGGAGTCAATGAGTTGATTCCTTGTTGAGTTAAGGTAGTTTTATGAACATCATTACATCGAGTGTCTGTTCTAAAATGTTGATGCCATCTTGCTTAACTATAAGATAAGTTCTTGTTAAAGTGCGAGATTTGTGAATGCAAGCATTTATTGTTGCATAGGATTTTTTGTGAATCCGAGTGATAAGATATAAGTGGAACTTATCATTAATCTGTCTTGATAGCCTGAAACAATTTTATATAAACTAAGGCTGTTGTTCAGTAAAACATCGATGCTGATGCTCTAGTATGATGTTAATTTGTGTATCACATGTGCTCTTTTTTGGAGGAATAAACATCATAGGACATGGACATTACCATGTTTGCTTAGTTGACCAATGGATGGGAAATCATAGAGTGATTTCTGTTTCCCTGGTATGAAACCAATTTAAAAAACTTAGTTTTCAGACACACTATCCTTATGATCCTTAATGTATTTCGAAAGTATGATTTTGTGCTTCTAGCTTGGAAAGTCTATGAAAAGTTCATGATTTATGATTTGACCTGGCAAGGCTGACTAGAAAAGTAGGCATTATCATGATGGAAGAAATACTTATAAAGGAGAAGGTTCTTGACGTAAGACGAATTTCAGCAATCCAAAAGACTATCATTCGCTATCAATCCAATTAAAGAACAAGCTGCTGGTCCATTTCAACTCACGTATACGAAGTAATATTTCATTTGCATGGAATAAATACGTACTTATGCAAGGATGGAGCCGGTCCATCATACTCAAGCTGAATTACCAAAGGAATTATTTAATATCACCAAGTCCATTCAATAAAAGGTTGCCGTTTGCATGGAATAAGTACATTAGTTTATTAGTTCATTAAAAGGAGGCCGTTTGCTCTTTCCTTATTTCTGTCTGTGGGAAGCTGAATAAGTTAGGAGCTTAAATGCCTTAATTAATTGTAATAATAGGTGGTGGATTGAAAAGTTGTAACGGCCATCTAGGCCCACTTATTGTACGCCTATTTATAAGGCAGAAACTTGATAAATAAAATAGGTAGAGATTAAAAAAAGGTTAAAAACCAAATTTCAAATGTGTGTTTGAATTTATCTTTGGGTGTGTCCCAAGTGATTTCTGGTAGATTCCCGTTGTTTCTATAGACTGGCCCTGTTATTGGCTGCTTGTGGACTCAAGCAACCCTCTAGTTGCACTTCGTGAGGAGCAGATTAGAGGTTATCTATCCGGTTACATTTATTCAATCATCTGATCTGTTCGTTCGCTTCCGCACGCTATGTTAGGTGGTATCAGAGCTTCGTGAGATCCACTCAATTTCCAAATTGAGAGTTTGGGTTCTTGGTGATACTTGTACATGTTGGCCTTCAAGGAAGCCTAACAATTATCAACTCGGGATGAGTTGTTTCTTAAGGAGGGGAGGATGACTGATGAGTGCCTTAAACACTCATATTTTGTGTTTATTTTTTAGGTTCTTTTTGTAGTTCTTAGTTTATTTCTAGAGTTTTTAGTCGTCTTGTGTTAGTTTTTATTTATTATGTTTGTTTGTTATGTTTGTCTTTTCTCATTGTGTTTTCATGGTTTTAGGAGCCTACTTGATGACTTGTGGAGGATGCTTGATCGATGGCGCTAGGACATGGGCGATTTGGAGCTCAAGGGCACAAGATTCCACACCTGAGCACCATTGGCGCACGCTATAGGCATGATTGGCGCACGCCAAACACACCTAGAGGGAGAGATCACTCTGACATTGGACTTCGACATGAGTGGCGCGTGCCATAGACACCATTGGCGTGTGCTAGAGGCAGTCAGTGACACAATTTGTCCAGCCACTTGTTCTTCTCATTGGCAAACATTGGAAGAACCTAGGCACTCGGGTTTTCTACACAGAGGAGGGGGTGACAGACACTTTGGGGAAACAAGTGAGGATAATTGTTAGGATATTAGATTAGTTTATATTTTAATTAGTTTAACTTTGGATTTTAGCTAATAATGAAAAATAATGACATTTTAAGAGAGAGAGAGAGTTCAGAGCATTCCAGTGAGAGGAAGCCACGAATTTGTACTCAACTCTCTACCTTGGATTGTTTGTGAAGAAAGGAAGCTTCATCATCTTTGATAAGCATTCTTCTCTTCACTTTTGGTAATTATGTTAAGTGTTTTAATGTTTTAATTGTGTTTTTATATAAGCATGTGTGAGTAGTATATTCTGTGAGTTTAGGACTTAGAAACTAACATGAAATCAACTAATTTAAACATGCATGAAATATGTTCTAGTTAAAGAACTTAAAGCTTAATTATGGAATCACCTAGATTATGATCATTATTAGTTCTTGCCTTTGACAATGGTTTAGACTAGTTGGTTATGATAAAATCTGTGTGATTAACCATAATCATGAACTTAGCTAATGCTTGAGACCGAAAGGTGATGGAATTAGTGTAAAAATTAACTAGATGACTAAGTGCTTAATTAATAAGAAATCTACTTAAGTAGTTAGTTGTCCACTGAGTGATAAATATAGTTGTTTCTTAGCTTGATTTGAATCAGCTAGTGGGGTCGAAAGAACATCTAGTTGGTTCAAGTTTTGCTAAGAGCAATTTAGACAAATCTTGCACGAAAGTGATGATTTGTTGCTAATGAAATACTCGAATCATAATACGAACATAACATACCCCTAAGTTAGTTGGTTACATGAGTTTCAAAGGTACTAAACTTACTCTTAGTTAAATTTGCTAAATCAGATTGTAAACTTTGTGTTTTGAAGTTCATAAGACTTTAAACTTGCTAAATCTTTATATCGTTAATGTAGAAGTTTGTTAGAGTTATCAATCAACCAATCATCATAATTTACTCCTAAACAAGTTTGGAAACTAAGTACAAAGCATTAGAACTCAATTCCCTGAGGATCGACAAAATTGGACTTACTGTGTGCTTAGTCTGTGTAAAGTTGGCGCAAGCCATAAGGCATTGGTGCGCGCCATTGTTCTTGCATGAAGAACATTGGCATGCGCAATAGGCATTGGTGTGCGCCACTCGTGTCCTGACTTGGACCGCGAGACAAGCGTGCAAGGCTAGCTCTTTTAGACACCGTTGGCGTGCGCAATAGGCACTGTTGGCGCGCGCTATAGGTTGCCAGATGGCATAAAAATCGCACGAATCTTCAACTAGCTTTGGATCGAGAATGTAGGACTATCCGAATCACACTTTTACGTTTTTAACATGAAACACAGCACAACCTAGCCTATCAAGAAAAAGACGTAACAACAAATTGGCACCGTTGCTAGGGAATCTGAGTAGATAATGCTTGATTTGGTGAACGAACTTGGATTAGGTATATTTTTTTAAAAATAATAATATAATATAATATAAATATATATTTAAAATTTTTAAATATAAAAAAAACAACAAAAAAATTTTTAGAGTTAATTTCTAGCGTTACTTGCAAAACAAGTTACTAAGGAGGAAAATTACGTGCATGCCCTTAACTAGGTCAACAAAAAATTTTCTGTTAGAATTTGAAGAAGACATTACTCGATTAGAAAGGTCATTGCGCAAGGAAAAGAGAGATAAGTCAAGGATGGATCAAAGACAAGAAGGACAAGGAGCTGAAGATCAAGCAACTCGACAATCTCTATTGGACCATGGAAGACCGACATATGAAGGAGCAAAAACTAGAATCCAGCATCCAGCTATTGAAGCTAATCACTTCGAAATCAAGCCAGGAGTGATTCATATGCTTCATGCATCGAGTCAATTCTATGGACTACCTAATGAAGACGCAAATGACCATCTTGGAAACTTTATGGAATTAGCTGATAACTTTAAGTATCAGGGAGTATCTGATGATGTCGTTAAGATAAGAATGTTTCCATACACACTTAGAGATAAGGCTAAACTATGGTATAAGCAACTTAAGGATACTCAAATAACTACTTGGGCCGAACTTGTAAATGCTTTCCTGGATAAATATTTCCCATACTCAAAGACAAGCAAGCTAGTTAAGGAGATCACAAATTTTGAACAATTTGAAGGTGACTCTTTGAGTGAAACTTGGGAGAGATTTAAGGAATTACAAAGGAGTTGCCCACACCATGGTTTATCGAAGGAGTCTTTGCTCAAAACTTTTTATTTTAGCCTTTCACCGACAACAATGGGAACTGTTGATGATGCCTCTAATGGGAATTTTCTGAGGAAGGAAAGAGATGAAGCCTACCATATTCTGGAAGAGTTGGCAGCAACAAACAGGATAATCATAAATGAAGGAAGAAAACAACCAATGAGAGAGCTGAGAGAACTAACTGAGCGAAGCGAAAAGAGAGGAATGATTAAATTTGATGCTTCCTCATCATTTTAAGGTCAGTTAGATTTAATGGCAAAGTAGTTGTGAGACTGGACTATAAACAAAGTTAATGCTGTCGCTATTCAACAAAATTGTGAAGTTTGTGGTAACATTGGCCATAAAATTAGTTAATGTGCCATGATGAACCAACAAACTGAGCAAGTCAATTTTGTTAGTGGTCAAGGACAAGGAGGAAACCGAATGGGGAATAATCCATATTCCTCAACATATAATCCTAGATGGAGGAATCATCCTAACTTCTCATAGAAAGACAGAAGCAATGAAGACAGTATGGCAATTGTCCCTGATAAAGGACTACCATTACGAGCACCACAACAAGGACCACCACCTAGTTTTCAACCACGTGGATTTTTAGGAGAAAGAATGGGGGCTCTAGAGGAAAGATTTGACAAGGTAGAGAAATTTGTCCAGCAAACTGGAGAATCATCCACTAACCAAAGCCAAATCTTGAAGGCCTTGGCAAGCGAAGAGGCAAGGCAAAACAATTTGGAACAATTCCTTAGGGGGTAATCAACTGCCATGCGCAACATAGAAATACAACTTAGAGAAATTGCAAAGGAAAATGCCCAAAGAGCTTTAGGTTCATTTCCCAATTCTACCAAAGAAAATCCTCGACATCACGTTAACGCTATCGCTTTAAGAAGCGATAAAGAATTAGCTTCTCAAACAGTCAACAAGAAGGCTAAGGAAAGTGAAGTGGTGGACTCTGACCAAGATAAGGTTGAAGATGTTGTGAAAGAGGAAGTTGAAAAAGTGCCGCAGGAGAAAACTTCACAAGATAAAGTTGTGATAGAAGAAGTAGTTTACATACCGCCACCACCAATGATTCCCATTCTACCTTATCCGTAGAGGATAAAGAGAAAGTCAGGAATGGCTAAGAAATTTCTCTGTTTTATGGAGAAAATGAAGGATGTACAGATTAGTGTCTCTTTTCTTGAGATGCTAGATCAAGTTCTACACTATGCAAAATTTCTAAAGGAACTCGTCACTGAGAAAAGAAAGTGGGAAGATAAGGAGATAGTCGCCCTTACAGTAGATTGTAGCTCTCTTATTTCAACAAACCTTCCTACTAAGCTTCAAGATCTTGGAAGTTTTACTATTCCTAGTTTTATTGGTGACACTGAGTTTCCAAAGTGTTTATGTGATTTTGGTGCGAGCATCAACTTGATGCCTTTATCGACATTCCATAAACTAGGGTTGTGTGAAGTTAAGCCGACTTCTATGTTACTCCAGTTGGCAGACCAAACTATAAAGAAACCATTTGGTGTGGTTGAGGATATCCTGTTAAAGATTGACAAGTTCATCTTTCCAGTTAACTTTGTGGTTCTAGATTTTTCTGAGGACAAGAATTGTCCACTAATTTTTGGCAGACCCTTTCTCAACACAACACATGCATTGGTAGATGTGCATAATGGTAAATTAGTTCTTCGAATTGAAAAGGAGAAAGTAGAGTTTAACATGACAAGTGTGATGCGACATCTTCTTGATGAAGGGATGTGCATAAAAATTGACATTGTTGATGAATGTATTCTCGAGTGCTCAAAGGAAAATATTTTGAGAATTTAGGAAAAAGGTCAATACGAAGAAGAGGAGGAAATTGTAGAAGAAGTGAAGGAAGAGGTCGATAAGAAAAGTCTACTTGAGGAATTGGAAATTCATCTTAAATATCAATTGTGAAAGCCCCATCATTGGAGTTGAAAGAACTACCCTCGCATCTAAGATATGTATTCTTAATAGATAGAGGGAGGTTACCAATTATAATCTCAAACAAGCTCTCAAAGGATAAAGAAGACAAAGTGCTCGCAATTGTGAACAAATGGATTAAAGCAATTGCTTGGCAAATCTCCGACATCAAGGGGATAAGCCCAGAAATTGTGATGCATCATATTCACATGGAGGATGGAGCAAGACCAAGGGTAGACCAACAAATGTGACTTAATCCAAACATGAAGGAGGTTATAAAGAAAGGTGATCAAGCTCCTAGAAGCTGGCATTATTTATCCAATTTTGGATAGTGAGTGGGTTAGTCCAATCCATTGTGTTTCCAAGAAAGGGAGAATGAAATGCCACACGAAAGGATCATTTCCCTCTTCCATTCATTAATCAAATGTTGGAAAGGATAGTGGGATATTCTTACTATTGCTTTTTAGATGGGTACTTAGGGTATAACCAAATAGCAATATACCCCAGAGATCAGGAGAAGACATCTTTCACCTGTCCCTTTGGTATTTTTGCTTATCGCAGAATGCCTTTTGGATTAAGTTGTGTCCCAGCAACATTCCAACATTGTATGGAGTCCATCTTTTGGGAGATGAATGAGAAGATTATGGAAATCTTCATGGATGACTTCTCTGTATTCAGTAACTCATTTGATCATTGTTTGGAAAATCTTGATAAGGTACTGGAAAGATGTGAGGCAAAGAATCTTGTGCTAAACTGGGAAAAGTGCCATTTTATGATAGACAAAGGAATAGTTCTTGGGCACAAGATTTCTAAAGTTAGAATGGAAGTGGACAGAGCTAATACGGATGCAATAGAGAAGATGATTGCACCATCTACAGTCAAAGGAATTAGAGTCTTTCTGGGTCATGCAGGCTTTTATAGAAGATTCATCAAGAACTTCTCTCTAATCGCTAAGCCTCTGACAAACCTGCTAGTAAAGGACGTGTCCTTTAATTTTGACAAGCAATGTCAGAAGGCATTTTGATGCCTTAATGAAAGCTTTAGTAACAGTTCTGATTATTTCATCGTCGGATTGGAAACTTCCATTTGAGCTAATGTGTGATGCAAGTGACCTAGCTTTAGGTTGTGTGCTTGGACAAAAAAAAGAGGGCAAGCTACATGTCATCTACTATTCTAGTAGAGTATTGGCAGGGGCTCAACTCAATTATACCACAACAGAGAAAGAATTTCTTGCAGTCGCCTACGCTTGTGACAAATTCAGAGCATACTTGCTTGGTTCAAAAGTTATAGTCTATACAGATCATGCAGCGTTGAAGTATCTATTTTTAAAGCAAGATGCTAAACCTCGCTTGATGCGCTGGATTTTGTTACTTCAAGAATTTGATTTGTCAATCAAAGATAAGAAAGGAGCTGAAAATGTTGTCGCAGATCATCTCTCTCGGTTAGAGAAAAGCGACGGGATGGAAAAAAATGGTAAGATATAGGAAGAGTTTCCTGATGAAACTCTGATGACGATGAGTAGAGTGGAAGCACCATGGTATGCTGATTATGCCAACTTTTTAGTTGGAGACATTATTCCTACAAGCTTGAGTTATCCTCAAAGGAAGAAAGTCCTAAGGGATGCTCAAATGTTTGTATGTGATGATCCATACCTCTTTAAGAGATGTAATGATGGGGTGCTTCGACGATGCATTGCTGATTAGGAAATAGCTAATATTTTAGAGCAATGTCAGAACACTCCGTATTCAGGTCATTATGGCGCAACAAGGACTGCAGCTAGGGTATTTGAGTGTGGTTTCTATTGGCCTTACATATTTAGAGATGCACGTACCTATGTAGAACAATGTGATGGCTGCCAAAGAATGGGCAACATTTCCAAAAGGAATGAGATGCCCTTATCTGGAATTTTAGAGGTTGAGCTCTTTGACATATGGGGATTGGACTTTGTGGGACCTTTTCCCACATCTTATGGTAACAAGTATATCTTGGTTGGAGTTGACTACGTTTCAAAATGGATAGAAGCTTTGGCGTCACCTACAAATGATGCTAGAGTGGTTATCCGATTACTTAAGAAACTCTTCTCGAGATTTGGTGTGCCACGAGCAATAATCAGTGAGGGTGGATCACACTTCTGCAATAAACCATTTGAAGTCCTGCTTAAAAGATATGGGGTAACTCATAAGGGGACAACACCTTATCATCCCCAAACTAGCGGATAGGTTGAGCTTTCCAATCGAGAGCTTAAAAAGATTCTGGAAAAAATGGTCAGATCAGCAACGAAAGACTGGTCAAACAAGCTCGATGATGCCTTATGGGCATTCAAAATGGCATTCAAAACTCCAATAGGAATGTCACCATACAGGCTTGTTTATGGCAAGGCATGCCATCTTCCTGTAGAACTTGAGCATCGTGCATTTTGGGCAATTAAGACCCTGAACTATGATTATAAAAAGGCTGGTGAATGCAAAATTCTCTAACTTGCTGAGTTGGAAGAAATGCGTGATTTGGCATCCAAGAGCTCGAGACTCTATAAGGAAAAAACGAAACGGAGACATGATGCCCACATTACAAAGAAAGACTTCCAGGAGGGCCAAAATGTTCTTCTTTACAATTCGCGATTGAGACTTTTCCCTGGGAAGCTCAAATCTAAATGGAGCAAACCTTACACGATTATGAAAGTGTTCCCTTTTGGGGCACTTGATTTACAAAGTACCAAGGGGGAGGTATTCAGAGTTAATGGCCAAAGATGCAAAATCTACCTGGGAGGAGACATCATTAACCAAATTGCAGAAGTGCAATTGGTTAATATGTTGAATAATGCATAAACACGAAAGTAGTCAAGCTGACAACTCTAAATTAGCATGTTTAGGTTTATTAGGTTCATTTTTAATTTTATTAGTATTTACTTCTATTATTTCGCTAATAGGGATTATATTATTTTCTTTTACGTGCAGAATTACAAGAGAGGAAGAAATGTTTTGCTCAAAGTACATTTTACTAGTAAGTTTCCTAGTGAAAAAGAAGCTTCCACTAGAAATTTGCCTAGTTATTCTGAAGCAGGCAAAAGAAACTTTAAGAATCGAGCGTCGTGACTTACAACATGCTAGTCACCCATTGCCAAAAGTGAGAACCGTGGAATTAAATGGTGGCTCCACTAGGTGTAACGCCAGGAGAGTCGCAAGAAAATGAACTAGTACATCATGGTACTCCGATTGTGAGGTATGTCTATTAAAACAACAAGAGATGGATCAGTAAGAAAAGTGTTTCTCTTTTACCTGTTAGAGGATAAAGAATAGGATGTTTTGTGTCAAGTATATATTGTTGCTTAGATTGTTAATCTCAAAGAAAATCCCAATGGACATATTTCTCGTCATTCTGAAGCAAGCAAAAAAGACGTTAAGACTAGAGAGATACGAAGTGAATTTAGAGAGACATTCGAGAGGAACATCAAAGTGTGCCTATAGAAGAAGGATGGCAAGATTTGGGTTCTGTCACAAGTGTGGGAAGGTGGAGCACGACGGTGTTTGCTACAAACATACTACAATTTCGCAAACCAAGAGAACCATCCTGTTGTGTCAAAACCTTGTTACGCTTCGTGCTGAAAGGGTTGCGAGACCTAGAAGTTCGTCATGGTACACGATTGAGGAGCTGTGTGAGCGGTGGATAGCAAAGTTGCACCTTTGATGGTGATTGCATCAGAGATAGTACTATATGCCAATCGAGCGACTGTGCTTATATGTCGTGACCTCCATAAGCTTCGTGCCAAAAAGGTCACGAGCGACTGTGCTAATATGTCTGGTTTTTAAGTTTTCTAGGAATGCAGCGTATATAAAAGCCAAAAAATCATAAAAATTAGAAAAATAAAAAAATTAGCATAGAATGTTTTTTTTATTTTTGTGTGTGTATTTAATTTCAATGTTGTATGTGTATACGACAAAAGAATGAAGAAAAACCGAGTCGAACACTGGATGGCACGTGCCATGCACTATTGGCGCACGTAACTAGTGCATGAAGACACGAGTGGCACGCGCCACAGGCACCATTGGCGCGCGCCAAAGGAATACAGAGAGGTCTATAAACCTTTCGGCCAAACGCATTTTTCTCATTCTTACCACTTAAAAATTTTCCAAACACCCAAAACTCACCAAACCCCACAAGCCCATTCTTCCACCACCTTCCCCCAAAAAACCAAACACTTTGGAAGCATTTTCCATGGTGGGAGGAGAAGGAACAAGCCGTTCGAAGAGAGCAGGCAAGAGGCTAAGGGCTTCCACACCACCAACGGAGAATGCTCCACTTCCAAACATCGCCGACCGCTACAATGCTCCTTTCTCGATCTTTCACGATTGGGAAGGGAGGAGGTACACTCATTTCTCCAAGATAGAAATTGTTAGTTATTTTAGGTTTGATATGGAGGATATAGAGAGATTAGGGTTGAAGAGCGATCTGAAAAGAATGTTGAGCAACTTTGGATGGAAGTATTTTTCGGAGAAGGAAATTTTAGGGGTGGAAGAACTAAGTGTTGAATTCTTTAGTACTTTGATGATAGCAAAGGATAATGGATCCTTCTCCGCTAGGCTTTTTAGTAAAGAATTCACTATAGAGGAGGATGTTTGTTGCTCTATTTAAATTTCAACATGGGGGAATGCCATTAGATTTTTTGCCTCTTTCACGTGCTCATAGAGCGTGGCATGAGCTCACCGGTTTTGAGTGTTATGAGTCTGGTAATGCACCTAATGCCCTAATAAAGGACCCCTGCATTACACTGGTACATCGATTCATGAGTATGACGATTAGTGGTCAATAGGAAGAGTGGAAGGTTTTTCGTCCGCAACTGTAATCTATTTATAGCTTGCTCCACAGTGAGCAGTTTAGCACATGGACAATGATCTTAGATGTGTTTAAACAAATGATAAACCAAAGACCCACACGTCTTTACCTTGCTCATATAATTGTATGCATTACTCACCATGTATTTCCTGATGAGTTTGCAGAGTTCAAAGGAACAACGGTACAACCATTGGTGATCAACATCACTAGGCTACAGCGTAGCAAGCTCATCACAAAGATGAAATCAAGGAGCACTAGAGAGGAGGGGTACAGGTACAATGTATGGGAGGATCGAGCAGCAGTTCAGGAGAGGCTTGGGCGAAGGCCTCAAATACAAGACCAGGATGAGGGTGCCAAGAAGGCCCCCCAGCCAGCCCGACCCCAGTCAGCCAGGCCCCAGTAAGCCCAGGCCGAGCCATCAGGGGTAGGATTACCATGGTGAGCTTTTATACTTATGTGACCAGTTTACTGCCTTACAGGTGCAAGTGCAAGATTATGCAGTGACCAACCAGACAAACTGGGAACGCTATCACGAGCAGTATGAGAGAGAGATGGAAGAGCAAAGGGCTGAGCGAGAGAAGCAGCGCGCCTTCAAGGCAGAGCAGACAGCACACGCAGTATTGATGCAATAGTGGGCCGAGAACTTCGGCAATGGATTCTCTTTTCCACTACAGTCGCCAGCTCGGGATTAACAGGGAGCTCCTACTTCCTTATCTTTTATTATTTTATTTAGTTTATTTTCTTTGCTCTTTCCTGTGTTAGATTCTTTGTTTTGTGTGTTTGATTGCTTATCATTCTTTTTACTTTCTTGCATGTTTGTGTTTTTAATTTTGTGTGTTATTTGTAATTTTGTATGCGTGTTTTAGACACCTTGAGGACAATGTGTCACTCAAGTGTGGAGGAGGGTTCCTTCTAGGAATTTTCCCTTTTTAGGTTGTTTAGGTTTAGACTTGGCATGAAATTTTCAGAAATTTGACCCCCTCAAAAATTTTCAACTTGTGTTAAAATTTTACCAAACTCTTAGTTAGGAATTTAATTCGAGCACAACGCCTAGGAATTAGTAGGAACCACACACTTTGTTGTTTAGCCTAGTAGTTTTACTATGTAGACTAGACTAGAGGGTTTATGAGTGTAACTTGTGAGGATTTGAGCCGACGGAAGAGACACCAGTCTCTATTTTTCATGAGATGCATACTTGTGTTAATTAATCGAGGCATCCTACTAGTACTTATCGTTGTCTTGGTTGCGTGGGAGTTGTGAGATGATGGGGCATTTTTTTTATATTTGAGCCTAGAGCCTTAGAGCCAAAATCCCTTATTACAAATTGCATTATACCCCTTGAGCCTAAACTGTTTCTTGATCTTAAATGAGGAAGCCGATTATAAGCCAACTTTGAGCATATTATCCACCATCTTCCCCACCTTTGATCATCTGATACGAGGACTTTTAAGTTGCGCTTATTGGGAATGTTTGTATTATGATTGGTCGGTATCTGAAACTGACTTGGGGTATATGTTGGGATTTTATTTTTTATGACTATGCTGAGAAGCCGAGTTTTCCCTAGACACTTGCATGAGTTATAGTATGTTGAATGTAAAAAAAAGGTAGAAAAAGAAAAGAAAAAAGAAAAAGAAAGAAAAAAAAGAAGTGAAATGAGAAAAAGAAAAGAAAAAGAAAAAGAATGTGAAGTTGAATAAGCATAAGTTTGGGCAAAACTTGAGCTTCTAGGTCTTTGTATATTGGGATATTGGGGAGTGTACTTTTATTATACTTGGTGAGGATGTTTTAGATTAGATGAGTGACTACTTAGTTCATGTATTGAGTCCTCAAATTGGGTGGTTTAGCCACTTCCCATATATTTTAACCTCACCCTGACCTTCAGCCCCATTATAACCCAATAAAAAAGTCCCCCGATCATTTACAACCATTGCGACTTCTAGGTAGCGCTAAGTAGGACGTAGGATGCTTTGAGATATTGACCAATATGCGAGTGATAGGAAAGTTGACCATACACATTATATGAGTGATACACTTTACTATTCTCAAGAGTTTAACCTTTTGGTGTCTTTTACATAGAGTCAACACTGGTTTAAACAATATAGTGTCAAGGTGACCACTAGTTCGTAGTGTTTTGTGCTTTGAATTAATGAACTTACTAGGTTTATGATGAGATTTTTATATAAGTTGATGTTTTTTAGGGAAGTTAAGTTTTGACCAGGTCATGCTAAGCCTTTACCTTTTTGTATGTCTTTTGTGTTATTTTTATTTTGTTGTTTTCCATATTTGAGTCTTGCTTGGGGACAAGCAAAGGTTCAAGTGTGGGAGTATGATGAGTGCCTTAAACTCTCATATTTTGTGTTTATTTCTTAGGTTCTTTTTGTAGTTCTTAGTTTATTTCTAGAGTTTTTAGTCGTCTTGTGTTAGTTTTTATTTATTATGTTTGTTTGTTATGTTTGTCTTTTCTCATTGTGTTTTCGTGGTTTTAGGAGCCTACTTGATGACTTATGGAGGATGCTTGATCGATGGCGCTAGGACATGGGCGATTTGGAGCTCGAGGGCATAAGATTCCACACCTGAGCACTATTGGCACACGCCATAGGCATGATTGGCGCATGCCAAACACACCTGGATGGAGAGGTCACTCTGACGTTGGACTTCGGCATGAGTGGCGTGCGCCATAGACACCATTGGCGCGTGCTAGAGGCAGACAGTGACATAATTTGTCCAGCCACTTGCTCTTCTCATTGGCAAATATTGGAGGGACCTAGGCACTCGGGTTTTCTACACAGAGGAGGGGGTGATAGACACTTTGGGGAAACAAGTGAGGATAGTTGTTAGGATATTAGATTAGTTTATGTTTTAATTAGTTTAACTTTGAATTTTAGCTAATAATGAAAAATAATGACATTTTGAGAGAGAGAGAGAGTTTAGAGCATTCCAGTGAGAGGAAGCCACGAATTTGTACTCAACTCTCTGCCTTGGATTGTTTGTGAAGAAAGGAAGCTTCATCATCTTTGATAAGCATTCTTCTCTTCACTTTTGGTAATTATGTTAAGTGTTTTGATGTTTTAATTGTGTTTTTATATAAGCATGTGTGAGTAGTATATTCTGTGAGTTTATGACTTAGAAACTAACATGAAATCAACTAATTTAAACATGCATGAAATATGTTCTAGTTAAAGAACTTAAAGCTTAATTATGGAATCACCTAGATTATGATCATTATTAGTTCTTGCCTTTGACAACGGTTTAGACTAGTTGGTTGTGATAAAATCTATGTGATTAACCATAATCATGAACTTAGCTAATGCTTGAGACCGAAAGGTGATGGAATTAGTCTAAAAATTAACTAGATGACTAAGTGCTTAATTAATGAGAAATCTACTTAAGTAGTTAGTTGTCTACTGAGTGATAAATATAGTTGTTTCTTAGCTTGATTTGAATCAGCTAGTGGGGTCGAAAGAACATCTAGTTGGTTCAAGTTTTGCTAAGAGCAATTTAGACAAATCTTGCACGAAAGTGAGGATTTGTTGCTAATGAAACACTCGGATCATAATACGAACATAACATACCCCTAAGTTAGTTGGTTACATGAGTTTCAAAAGTACTAAACTTACTCTTAATTAAATTTGCTAAATTAGATTATAAACTTTGTATTTTGAAGTTCATAAGACTTTAAACTTGCTAAATCTTTAAATCGTTAATGTAGAAGTTTGTTAGAGTTATCAATCAACATACATCATAATTTACTCCTAAACAAGTTTGGAAACTAAGTACGAAGCATTAGAACTCAATTCCTTGAGGATCGACAAAACCGGACTTACTCTGTGCTTAGTCTGTGTAAAGTTGGCGCAGACCATAAGGCATTGGCGTGCGCCATTGTTCTTGCACGAAGAACATTGGCGTGCGCAATAGGCATTGGCGTGTGCCACTCGTGTCCTGACTTGGATTGCGAGACAAGCGTGCAAGGCCAGCTCTTTTAGACACCATTGGCGTGCGCAATAGGCACTGTTGGCGCGCGACATAGGTGGCATAAAAATTGCACGAATCTTCAACTAGCTTCGGATCGAGAACGTAGGACTATCTGAATTGCACTTTTATGTTTTTAACGTGAAACATAGCACAGCCTAGCCTATCGGGAAAAAGACGTAACAATAATGACGTAGGACGAATTTCAACAATCCAAAAGACTATCATTTGCGAGTGCAATTTACGTACAAGCATCAATCCAATTAAAGAACAAGCTGCTGGTCCATTTGGACTCACGTATACAAAGGAATATTTGATTTGCAAGGAATAAATACGTTCTTATGCAAGGATCGAGCTGGTCCATCATACTCAAGCTGAATTGCCAAAGGAATTATTTAATATCACCAAGTCCATTCAATAAAAGGTTGCCGTTTGCATGGAATAAGTACATTAGTTTATTAGTTCATTAAAAGGAGGCTGTTTGCTCTTTCCTTATTTCTGTCCGTGGGAAGCTGAATAAGTTAGGAGCTTAAATGCCTTATTTAATTGTAATAATAGGTGGTGGATTGAAAAGTTGTAACGGCCATCTAGGCCCACTTATTGTATGCCTATTTATAAGGCAGAAACTTGATAAATAAAATAGGTAGAGATTAAGAAAAGGTTAAAAACCAAATTTCAAACATGTGTTTGAATTTATCTTTGGGTGCGTCCCAAGTGATTTCGGGTGGATTCTCATGGCGGGTGAATTCCCGTTGTTTCTATAGATTGGCCCTCTTATTGGCTACTTGTGGACTCAAGCAACCCTCTAGTTCCACTTCGTGAGGAGCAGATTAGAGGTTATCTATCCGGTTACATTTATTCAATCATCCGATCTGTTCGTTCGCTTCCGCGTGCTACGTTAGTTCTTCATCGATTATATTCCTGAGATTCTTGTTCTATTGGACCTATTGTATTATGTGTAATATAATAGTGAACACAAACAAATTTTTTGAAATCACATGTGATAATAATGGGATATGAGATGAGGCCTAGGATAAGGCATACAATACGTAATTGTAACATTCAGAAAAAAAGGTTAGTTAGAACACTGGATTGAAATGCTTATATTGGATGAGTGATTTGAAGTATTCAAGCATGTGAATTTGCTTTTATTGGAGTCCTATTTCAACTATTACATGCATAAGAGAAAGTAGTTGCTTGAGAAGATGTTTAGTGAATTCAGGCAGATTGACCTTTGGTTGGTTAAAAATTCTCAACTTCCTCAATATTGCTCCAAATTGTGTGATTCTACTTGATTCAGAAACTAGACACATAGAAATATAACTTGGCTATCTACATGTTTGGACAGAGGTGGATGGAAATGGGTGAAACTATTGTTTGAAGAAATTTTTAAATGATTCGGCCAATTTGACCTTGGAGTGGTAAAATGGTCATTACTTCTTCAATAGGGTCTTAAATTGTGAAATTCTAGCTGATTTGAAAATTAGAAATCATAAGGAACACAAATATCAATTAACAATTGGATAAAAATCAAAGAAAGATTGCCTTGGTCGAGCTGCTTGCTTCTGGATGAATTTGGTTGGACCCCAGATTTTGTCTCCTTGCTATATTAAGTTATATTAAGTTGAAGAGGTGGCTTGAATGTGATTGGACCTCACACAACTCTTCATATATGTCCCAAAGCTTCCGTAGAAGAGAAGGAAAGCTCAACACTTGGTCATGAAACGAAAAACTCAGAGCAAGAAGAGAGAATGTTGAGAAAGTAGAAAGAGGAAGAAACAAGCACGTCGACAAAGAATCAAGTAGTAAGTATATCTCCATTCAGATTTGGACTTTGAACAGTGAAAGAAAATTGTAGAGGACTTCAATACTTTCTTTAGGTATATCATAAGAGGTACTTGGATCAGGGAATCAATGGAAAAGTTGTTTTGAATCTTGTCGTCATTGAACAAGCACACAGCTGAGGTTATTGAGAAAAATGTGATTGGTAAGCGTACTTAAACTTTAAATTGGATCATGAAATTAGATAGATCCTAGAGGACTCTCTAAGCTAACCATGTATCATATGCCCTTTTTGGATGAAGAAATCTTGTTGAAGAGTTGGTTGTTGTTCGTATTGTCTGGCTGTGTTTAGATTGAAGGGAGTTAAGAAAAATGATTTGGTAAGTATTTTTAGGCTCTGAATGTGAATGGGATGTTGTGAAGTCAATTATAGAAGACTCCATGAGCTTTCACAATATGTATCTTATACTTATTTTGGTTGAGGAGAACATCTTGTACACCTTTTTGAAGTTGGACATGCTAGTTGTGTGGTGAGTTGTGCAAATTGAAGGAATAAAGCTTGTTAAGTTGATTTTGGGAATTTGAGGTTAATTTTGAGACTCTGAGATATTGAAAATATTCAAGGGAGTTGAGTTTAAGTGATGTATGGATTGAATTTGACGTGTTTGATCTATTTTCAGATGATAAGTTACGATGGAGCTTATCGTGGGCTCTGTTGATGTTCGGTTGACAAAATAGATTGTTATATACATGTGTAAGCATGCGTAACTTTTATATAGGGTATATACATGTGCGTGCTTGGTAAGGAACTAAGTGTTTAAAGGATTTTAGCTATTGGTTATGCTTGGATGATTTTGTGATAAATGATAGCGAGTAGACCTGAGTTGGTTATTACGAAGTGTTGAGGTAAATTGGTTTTGGAAACCAAGAGCTAACCTCATTATGTGGTTGTATAAATTTGGATAGAGTTTTCCAATGTTTGAAGAAGCTTTGAGTGAAAGGAGTATAAGATTAGGGTTTCAACACTATTAAGTGGCTTTCGTCTGAGTAAGCAAATAGTACATGATAAATTTGGTTGTGTTTATTATGTGTATGTTTCAGAGCTTAATTGTGTGCGTCACATGCATATGGTTTGGTCTATGATAAGTTTAGATATATTTTGATTGGTTTGTGCAGCATGTGACATTTGTGAACAGCCAGCTAGATTACTAGCTCAGGGCTGATTTATTTTGTTTAATGATTATGATTTGGATTGTTGGGTCATTTGTTTGATAAGATATGTGTTTTTGTAAGAGAAATGAATAGGCTTTCCCATACTAGCCAGGAATGTTAGTCTATGAACTCATAGTTTTGGGAATATCACTAGTTTACATTTGTTTGCTATCACTGGCTTAGATTTGTATGCTAGCTTTGTTTGTTTATGGATGGAGATTATGTTGGCCATTTGGATATCCCTAGCAGTCAGAGTAAGGGGAAATACAAAACCTATTCATAGCTCTGTGTGTGTGTGTGTTTATATGGTGTTTGGTATTACGTATACCATTGGTGACCATGCATTTTGATTTTGAGTGAAGTCGAGCATGGTTGAGTTTTGGTATATGCATATATCAACCATAACTAATATATTATGTCATATTCCATTGCTAAGTATTTTCAAACACTTATCCCTTACAAATTCTATCTCAGGTTCTCAGAGATCTTAGTTTTTTTCTAGTGTCTGGCCTCCTTGGTGCTTGCCTTATTCCTTCATTCGAGGGTCACTCATTTGAGGTCTCTGGAACGTGCTTTTGTCTTCTCTTGTATAGTTGCTCCGTAGTAGTAGCATTTTAGAGATGTTTGTTGATTTTTGGTTTGTAAATTAATTTGGTTTGATTTTAGTATGTTGATAATTATTCTTCCACTTGATTTGAGTGTTATGAGATGGTTTTAAGGCTTGCTAGGCTTGCATTATGTTATGGATATATCACACAGTCTAGCACTGGTCACCAACCTCAGATCGAGTCGTGACAGAGTTGGTATCAGAGCTAAACCTTAGGTGTCTTGTATGATGTCTCAAAGGAATGCTACGGAGCATAAGATCTATCTTGTCTTTTTCCTCTGTTGGGTAACCTTTTTACTTGACCTCTTAAATGTTGACTTGTTCTATTAGGGAGTATATGCATATGACATACTGAATGTGACATATTGAAAAAAAGAGAAAAAGAAGAAGAAGATAAAAGACAAAAAAAAATAAGAAAATACAAAAAAAATAGAAAAAATAGAAAAAGAAGAAAGAAGAAAAAGATAAAAAAAGAAAAAGATAGAAAAATATAAAAAAGAGATGCTACAGCATCTAATAATGTGATTTCAGGTATACTCCCTATAGGCTTGTCACATGCTCGAGTCTTGTTTGATTCAGGCTCGACGCATTCATTCTTGTCACACCAATTTGCTAAATCTTTTGATAGTCCACTTTTATCATTGGGAGAGCCATTAGACATTTGTACCCCTTCAGGTCATATCATACATGTGCATTTAGTTCATAAATCATGTGTGATAGTAGTGGATGACCACGAGATATTGGCTGATCTACATGTGTTAGACATAGATGATTTTGATGTAATTTTGGTCATAGACTTGTTATCATGCTACCATGCTACCGTGGATTATTTTAGAAATATTATAAAAATTTAAGCCTCAGGATGAGCCATAATTTATGTTTTGGGGTGATGGAATGGAAGAAGGACTAAGGATTGCTCCAGTGTTATTTGTACGAAAGAAGGATAGATATTTGAGATTATATCTTGACTATCGTAAGTTCAATAAGGCAAGTGAGAAAATTAAGGACTAGGAGTTAGAGAATGATATGCGAGGAAGGTTTCTGCACCTATTTGAATAACAAAGTAAGTTCTTTGTTTTCATGTTACTCATAAGTAAATTCGGGGATCAAATTTTTATAAGGGGGAGATTGTAACATTCAGAAAAAAAGGTTAGTTGGAATACGATGGATTGAAATGCTTATATTGGATAAGAGATTTGAAGTATTCAAGGGTGCAAATTTGGTTTTATTGGAGTCCTAGTTCAACTATTACATGCCTAAGAGAAAGTAGTTGCTTGAGAGGATGTTTGGTGAATTCGGGCAGATTGACCTTTGGTTGGTTAAAAATTCTCAACTTCCTCAATATTGCTCCAAATTGTGTGATTCCACTTGATTCAGAATCTAGACACATACAAATAAAACTTAGCTATCTACAAGTTTGGACAAAGGGGGATGGAAATGGGTGAAACTATTGCTTGAAGAAGTTGTTGGATGATTTGGCTAGTTTTACCTTGGAGTGGTAAAATGGTCATAACTTCTTCAATAGGGCTTCAAATTGTGAAATTCCAGCTGATTTAGAAACTAGGCACCATAAGGAACACAAATATCTTAAAATTTGGATAAAGACTAAAGGAAGATTGCCTTGGTCGAGTTGCTTGCTTCAGGATGAATCTGGTTGGACCCCAGATTTTGTCTCCATGTTATATTAAGTTATATTAAGTTGAAGAGGTAGCTTGAATGTAATTGGACCTCAAACACCTCTTATATATGTCCTAGAGCTTCCCTAGAAGAGTAGGAAAGCTCAACACTTGGTCATAAAATGAAACACTCAGAGAAAGAAGAGAGAAGGTTGAGAAAGTGAAAAGTCGAAGAAATAAGTAGGTTGACAAAGAATCAGCAGTAAGTATATCTTCGTATAGATTTGGACTTCAATCAATTGAATAAAGTTGTAGAAGACTTCAATACCTTTCTTTTGGTATATCATATGAGGTATTTGGATCAGGGAATCAACAGGAAAATCGTTTTGAATCTGGTCATCGTTGAACAAGCACACAACTGAAGTTATTAAGAAAAACATGATTGGTAAGCACACTTAAACTTCGAATTGGATCATGAAATTGTGACAGATCCTAAAGTACTCTCTAAACTTTTTAACCATGTATCATATGCCCTGTTTGGATGAAGAAATCTTGTTGAAGAGTTGGTTGTTGTTTGGACTGTCTGGCTGTGTTTAGATTGAAGGGAGTTAAGAAAAATGACTTGGTAAGTATCTTTAGGCTCTAAATTTGAATAGGATGTTGTGAAGTCAATTATAGAGGACTTCATAAGCTTTCGGAATATGTATCTTATACCTATTTTGGTTGAGAAAAAAATCTTGTACACCTTTTTGAAGTTGGACATGCTAGTTGTGTGGTAAGTTGTGCAAATTGAAGGAGTAAAGCTTGTTAAGTTGATTTTGGCAATTTAAGGTTAATTTTGAGACTCTGAGATATTGAAAATATTCAAGGGAGTTGAGTTTAAGTGATGTATGGATTGAATTTGATGTGTTTGATTTATTTTCGGATGATAAATTATGATCGAGCTTATCATGGGCTCTGTTGATGTTCGGTTGACAAAATAGATTGTTATGTGCATTCGTGAGCATGCATAACTTGTATATAGGGTATATACATGTGCATACTTAGTAAGGAACTAAGTGTTTTAAGGATTTTAGCTATTGGTTATGCTTGGATGATTTTGTGATGAATGATAGCGAGTAGACCTAAGTTGGTCGTTATGAAGTGTTGAGGTGAATTGGTTTTGGAAACCAAGAGCTAACCTCATTATATGGTTGTATATATTTGGACAGAGTTTTCCAAAGTTTGAAGTTTTGAGTAGAAGGAGTATCGAATTTGGGTTTCAACGCTATTAAGTGGCTTTCGTCTGAGTAAGCGAATAGTACATGATAAATTTGGTTGTGTTTGTTATGTGTATGTTTCAGAGCTTAATTGTGTGCGTCACATGCTTATGGTTTAGTCTATGATAAGTTTAGACATATTTTGATTGGTTTGTGAAGCCTATGACATTTGTGAACAGCTAGCTGGATTGCTAGCTCACGGCTAATTTATTTTATCTATTTAATAAGATATGTGTTTTTGTGAGAGAAATGAATAGGCTTTCCCGTACTAACTGCGGATGTTAGTCTACAAGCTCCTAGGTTTGGGGATATCACTAGTTTGCATTTGTTTGCTATCACTATCTTACATTGTACACTAGCTTTGTTTATTTGTGGATGGAGATTTTATTGGCCATTTGGATATCCCTGGCAGTCAGAGGAAGGGGCAATACAAAACCTATTCCTAGCTCTGTGTGTGTGTGTGTGTTTATATGGTGTTTGGTATTACGTATACCATTGGTGACCACGCATTTTGAATTTGAGTGAAGTCAAGCATGGTTGAGTTTTGGTGCATGCATCTATCAACCATAACTAATATATAATGTCCTATTCCCTTGCTAAGTGTTTTTGAACACTTATCCCTTACAAATTCTATCTCAGTTTCTCAGAGACCTTAGTTCTTTTCAAGTGTCCAGTGTTCGTGGTGCTTGCCTCATTCCTTCGTTCTAGGGTCACTCATTTGAGATCTCCGGAACGTGCTTTTGTCTCCTATTATATAGTTGCTCCGTAGTAGTAGCATTTTGGAGATATTTGTTGATTTTTGGTTTGTAAATTAATTTTGTTTGATTTTAGTATGTTGATAAGTCTTCTTCCGCTTGGTTTGAGTGTTATGAGATGGTTTTGAGGCTTGCTAGCTTGCATTATATTGTTGATATATCACAGAGTCTACTGCCGACCACCAACATCAGATCGGGTTGTGATAGTAATGAGGATATCGAGATGCTATAACTCATGTGGCCATTTTGAGTGCTTTTGAATTTAGCTATTCACACTCGATGTATGTTGGTCGTACGAAATCCTTACTAAGTAAAAATCTGCTACTTTGTTGATTATGGTCAATATTATATGAGTGGGAGATGTTGGACTTGGGTGTATTATGGTCACCCATTATTGTGCTAATCAAAGCACAAGCTCATTTGAAGGTTTTTGGGGCTGGCACAGTAGCCTTTTCAAGTATATGGACACTTGGAAAGTGAGTAAGCAAATGTGATACTTACTCACTCCTTTGGGTTTAGGTGGCATCCTAAGGACCTCCCTATAAAGGGGAGAGGAAGCTGGTGATTAATTAGTAATTTTTTTGGCCAAACATATCCACATCCACACACACAGAAGGGATTATTACGATTTAGTTCCTATAGTGAGACCATTCATGGAAAATCGTTCATGCATTTGATCCGTTCATGATCATGAACCAACAAGTAGCACTACCTTGTCGTGACGATCCTGTGGAAGCTCGCTACAACAAGTAAGCCTTGTATTTATTAATGAATTTGTCTGTTAATTATAAGAAGTATTAGCTCATAATTATGTGTAAATTACGAGCCAAACCCTTCAGAATTGAGTCCCGGAATGGAAGCACCGAGAAAAGAAGCTGAGTCTGGCATGTCCGGTGCTATTGAAGACCTCTTGGCTAAAGCATCGGTGAAGGCCAAGGATATTGGCATCTTGATTGTTAATTTTAGCCTGTTCTTCCCGACTCCATCACTTTCTGTTATGATCATAAACCATAAAGTTTCGTGGTAACATTAATAGCTACAGCCTCGGATGCATGGGCTGTACCAACTGCTTAAAAAGGTGCTCACCTAGCTTGTCTCCAACTTTGAAGGGCTAATAGGTTACAAGGGTGAGTTAATCTAAGATATAATCTCGTTAGCATTGAGTAGATCAATTAAAATGAAGCTGCCTACAATCTTTTGGCGTAATAATGTGAAGTTTATCATTTTGTGCACTTGGAACTTTTGAATCAAGGTGATTTTTGGTTGTCTTCCAATACGCACTTATAAGCTATTGGATAACAATGCTAGATGCTTTCGGAATGGGCTCATTGGACGGGGTGTCTAATTATAGTCACTATCAGAAAGTGCTTCTATTCATATGTGCGACGAAAAGGCCTGCAAAGAGTTTTCTGAAGTAATTATTTTTACACCATTTGATAATTTGAACTGTGTATCTCCTTGAATTTTACAGCACATAGTTAGGATACATGTCATTTGGCTCTACACACTCGTTTTAATACGTCTTGTTTATGTGTTTTTTTTCCAATATTGTTGTGATAATAACTTAACGATATTAACGTCAACATAAGATTTTCTGTGAGATACACTTTCTGTATCGAAACTTTCTTTTACTGCTTAAATGTAGATAATTTTGGTGATATAGATAGTCACAAATATCGTGCTAAATAGAATATATATACCATAGTGGTTATTTATACATTTACCATTTTTAAAAATAATTTTCTTCGTTTAGTGGCTGTCAATGGCTACAAAAACCAAGTTGTTAAAGGGTAGGTTGTGGACGAGAATTTAGTTTTGCCCAATTTTGCAAGAGAGTGATTATTAAGAAATCATACCTCTTGTATATTAGAAATTTAGATAGGAATGTTATCATATACGATGGCATCTGGAGGCAAAAGGAGCAAATCCTTCGGCAAAAGACCAGTTCTACGTTGCCGAATAAGCAAATACACTACTCGATTTTGCAAGCTCGAGATGAGATTAATATTAAGAAAGGGCAAATGACTAAATCTGCACAAAATTTTGGAGGGTGTTTTTGGCTGACATTGTTGGCGTGGACTGTGGACGAGAATTGAGTTTTGCTCAATTTCGTCATAGAGTCTTTTTCAATAAATGATACTACATGTATATTATAGGAAAATCATCATACACTAGTGCATCTGGAGTCAAAGACCAATTCTATGCTAACGAAGAAGCATCCAAAACTCAATTTTGCAATCTCTATATGATATTAATCTTACAAACGGGTAAATGACTAAATCTTTGTAGAGGGTGTTTCTAGCTGATATTGCTTGCGTAATTTTTCGATTCTCGTCACGTTCCGATCATTAGATTATATTCACTCAACCAATGATGTTATGACTTTTAATTTTTTGGAAAAGTAAGATAGACTTAAGCTTATGAGGAATGGTAATTTGATGCATATGACATGCTGCACCCACACATTAAATTTGATCATGGATGATATTGAATTGATACATAATAGTATTGTTTACTGGACATCATATCCAAAAAGAATAGAAAAGTAAGAAGAAGCTGCACGTCAACTAAGCATTTCTTGCTAAAAAAAATTGTGATTTTATTATTTAACTAAGTGGAACTCCACTTATTTTCTGTGGCTTTGATATACAAGGATGTGTTTTCTCGTTTGAGGAAGTTGCATGTTTTAACTAAGAGTCAATTGTCCTCAGGTCTCTGACTTTTGCTAAAATCACTATTTTTGTCCCTTCTGTTTCAAAAAAGAGATTTTCGTTCTCCTACTTTGCTTAAATGTTATTCTAAGGTCCCTGGTTCCGGGTTCAGGAAATTTCTCCGATAACAAGGAACCTGAAATGATTTTTTTGCGCTTTATTTAAAATTTAAAAAAATAAGGGGCAAAAGGGCAAAAGAGTCATTTCAGAAAAAGAGTCCTCGATCTCCTCAACCTAAATCAAACAAGAAAAAAATTTTATATTTTTTTTTAATTTTTAACTAAAGGGGAAAAGAGTCATTTTAGGTCCATGGGTACTAGATAAATTTCCTGAAACCGGAACCAGGAACCTAGGAGTGATAACTAAGCAAAGGTGGGGGACGAAAATATTTTTTCCAAAATAGGAGGGACAAAAATAGTGATTTTAGCAAACGCTAGGGACCTGAGAGCAATTTGCTCTTTAACTAATTGAACCATATTTAGTTGATTTAAAATTTATTATCTAATCTAAATTTAGTTTGATGTTATCATTTTATTCTATAGACTTCATGTTTTCATAATTTTTTTATCTATTGTTCATGTGTATGTAAACACGTAACTAATTAGAAATCTTGACTAGAGGATGGTTAATGTCAGTACGCTCATTAATCAAGTTAGCACAACTACAAATAATATTGTTAGTAGCACCTGAGTCAATGATCCAAGGTGATTAAAACTGATCTTAAGAGCCATGTTGATGAACGAATCTTGGTTGGACCCGATCGGAGGCAACTACGGATTATGAGTGCAGCTAGTAAGTTGTTGAAGGAGTGCATTAATTTGCTCTTGTTTAAGACCAATGGCAACCTATTCTTCCTAATTAGTGACATGCACAGCTCGTGGTGGTGGCCAATTGGCCTCACAAGGTCTCGGTTGTTGCAATTGGGCATACCAAATTGTGACTGATTTGAATTAAAATTGGTTTCGGTAGTGGAATTGCCTCCATTGTTCAGTTTTATCCAATTAGGAAGATAATCGATGATCTCAAAACATCATGCTTCAAGATATCCAACCTTGCCACAATATGTGCAATTTGGTCTGTCCCCCTTTCGGGCGACATTTCCTCCTTGATACTCTTGGTTCTTAGCTTGAAAAGCTGCTGATTCAACACTGGAATGATGAGCTGCTGAGATATTTCGTTGTTGCTCATCTTCCAAAACCAAATGATAAGCCACACCAATGCTAGGCATTGGTTGACTGCTAAGGATTTATGTCTTTACAACTGCAAAACTACCATCCAAGCCCATAAGAAAATTATAAAGGTGCTCCTTCTCATGTATCTCTGCGACCTGTTTCTTTATGATACATGTGCAACCATTGTAGGAGCAAATAGGTGAAGAAGTGATGTCGTTTATCTCATCCCATAGACATTTCAATTTTGCATAATATGCGGAAATAGATAACTTATCTTGGCATAAATTGGCAATTGTACGTCGCAATTCAAAAGCACGGGGCACACTTCCTTTGTCGAATTGCTCAGAAAGATTGTCTCACATCTTATGGGCTGTGCAAGCACTTTGCACACTGCTATGAACTTCTCTATCCACCGATGATTTCAACCATCCGTGCACCATCGCATCAGCTCAAACCCAATACTTGAGGTCCTCCAATTTTTCTTGCTGTCTGGGGATGGATCAGTCGACGAACCCAAACTTGTTCTTTGCGTAAAGAATAGTGCTCAAATCATTGAGACACTCTCCATAGTTCCCTTTAGTCTGATGATCCACGACGTGAATCAGACTTGGTCCATCCGACAGGTGGAGATAATATGGCGACATGCTATGAATCAAGCCAGTCATAGGGAGGTCCATCTGGTTCGTGTTTCTGGAATAGGGAGTTGTGGAGCTGGAATCAGATATCTTTCGGGAATTAATGACCTAAAACTCTCATAAAATGCAGAAAACCAACATGCGGAATGAACTTCGCTATATTTCTTATTAGCCATATCGGCATATATATGTGTACATGTAGGGTTACACCCAATTACATAGTTTCCTTCTCTAATTAATATACTGTCAACGATTACACTCCTATTGTGACGAGCAGTTGACATTCCAATCACAATAGGAGACTAATTGGACTAATTAATTACAAGCTATAACTAATTACAATCGATGACCAACTCCAATACACCTAATGTAAATGTTGTGACCTGATAATCAAGCCAACGCTTCATATAGCGAAGGTATTATACTGGCAATCATCCCTTAGATCAGTTTGGGAAAAAGCTAATAAAAATTATTATGTCAATCCCCTTATAGCCTGTAAAATTCAACTTTATGAAATCATAAGAAGGGCATATTTGTTTTTTAAGTACGAGAATAAGAATTTTTTTTTAGAAATACTAGTGAACCTAAGAAGTTTGCCAATAAAATCGTACTATTTTGTTAGATTTGCCTGTTTGAAGTTTACAAATGCAGAATGGCATCACAGTTGTTCATATTCCAGAGCATTTGTATCGAAAAAATTCCTACAGCAACATTGGATCTAACTAACAAAAGATCACCTCGGTTGTTTTAAAAAAAAAAGCTTTGAAAACTTTCGGAGACATAAATGCTCCAATTATAATTCGAGTGATTAATTTTTATTTACCCGTTGATAATTGAATCAAACAGGAAAATAATAATAAGGGTAAATTATACTCAGGTCCCTGAGTTTTGTACGTTTTTATAGTAGGGCTCTTGGATAATTTGAATTAGATATAGGGCCCCTGTTTTTAAATGAAATACTGGTCTCGGGTCCCTCGCTGATGTCATCAATTTTTTTTTGTTTTTTTAACATTTAATTGACCAAAATACCCTTAAGCCAAAAAAAAAAACTCCATCTTCAAACAACACCAAGAACACAATCCAAAAAACACAAAAAACACAAAAACCCATTCAATCCCAAGAATCCCAGGAACAAATCAAACAAGAATTCACCGCCTTCTTCATATTAGCCAAACTAACAAACAAACCCTAACCCCAATCGAAAGAGTAATAATTAGGGCATGAGGTTTGCTGACGAATTCGAACTTCTCCATGGCTATCTCAAAATCACCCAGCCCACTCCTTTGCCCATGGTATCAATACAACCCGACCCAGCCCTCTCTCGACTCTACCGGCATCAGACCACCCTTGGAGGAGATCTCTATCTAGAGGAACGACTCGAAGAAGAGGAGTGCGGGGGAGGAAGGGGATCGAGATTATGTATGGGACCCACTACCACATTGGTGCCAAAAGCTGAGGAGGCGGTCCCAACGAAGGAGGGTGGCATAGAGGATCTTAAACGGGACGCAGCCCTGGCCCAACTGGGGAACTCTATCAAGAACGAGAGGATACTCACCTACACATCCTCTGGGAACTCCGTGAACGACACCGTAATTGCCTTGGTGTCGGGTGGGTTTGTGAAAGGAGGATACTTTATGAGAAGGAGGAGGGGAGGGAGATGGTGTGGATGGAAAGGCTTCCCGGGAGGAGGTGGCGGGTGGGATGTCCCCTCGGTATCCCAAATGGCTTCATCCTCTCCTCTATCCGAAACTTGTGAACTCTTTTGTTTATTGGGTCTCCGGGATGGATTTTGGGTATGGGAAGGAGGAGAATGGGGGATTAGGATTGAGCAAGTCTCAAATTTGTAATTTGGATTTGCAACTCGAGTTTGTACGTCACCGCCGAATCTTTATTTTTTTAATTTTCTGGGTTTGATGTTCTTGGTGTTCATGGATTTGATGTTCTTGGTGCTCATGGATTTGATGTTCTTGATGTTCTTGGGTTTGATGTTCTTGTTTTCTAAAGGTTGAAGATGGAGTTTTTTTTTAATTTTTGGCTTAAGGGTATTTTGGTCAATTCAATGTTAAAAAAATAAAAAAAATTGATGACATCAGCGAGGGACCCGAGACCGGTATTTCATTTAAAGACAGGAGCCATATATCTAATTCAAATTATACAGGGGTCCTACCACAAAAACGTACAAAAGTCACGGGCCTGAGTATAATTTACCCTAATAATAATGTTTGAATTTAGCGCCTGAACTTGAGGCCCACAAGCCGGAAACACAAGGCTTGCTGAAAGAGGAAAGAAAAAGAAAAGGAAACGGATAAAAGAAGAAAGGAAATGGGATAAATATGATTTTTCTATCACGGATGGAATATAGGCAAACCAAAGAAAAAGGGAATATCCAATCCATGCGAGTTATTAATTACAAGACGAAGAAAGACACGCCCAGCTGGTGAAGGAGGGTAGGTGAAATAGCGAGTTCGGTGGAGACGGACAAAGATATAGTTGAGGGAAAGAAATGGTCACTTTTCTTCTTTTGCTTCAGCTACGGAATCCGCTGTTTACTATTTCCTCTCTGTTATTTGTGTAGTGAAGCTTTAGCCGTGAAATTCAAAGTCAGTTTTTCCTGAGCTTCTTAGAGTGTGAAGTCCATGGATGACCTTAGCGTTGGTCATCTCATTTTTTGTCCAGCAAATATGTGCAGATTAGTTTTGTTGTAATTCATTAGCTGTATGTTAAACTTGTAGCGGGCAGGGACCATCAAACGTCATGTCGTGGTTAGAGTAACTTTGGTTTTTGCAGATATATAATTCCGCTGTCCAGATATATAATGCTGCAAGATAGAATAAATTGCTCCACTCTTCCTTAATGCCATATCGTGGTTAGAGTAACTTTGGTTTTTGCAGATATAGTTTCTTGCTCCCTAGGAGGAAATCTTGGATAGGAGCATATAAATGTCGCAAATCCTAAAAATATATTTAAAAAAATCGACGGAGATCACACCGTTTTGATTAGTGGAAACTATGAATCAGTAGTTACAGTCGATGCGATTTAACTTTAGGTAATTGTCAATTCAAAATCACACAATCATATTAACCAAAATTTCGATATGATGAAAAAAGTAAATTTTTTTCAAATATCAAAAACTCAATGTCCGTAGGATAGAATAGTGACGAGCAACAATATCTCATAAGAAAAACTGAAACCAAAACAACCATCTGAAGGGATCACAGCCTAATAATCTCTAGACCGAAACAAGTGTTAGTATTATAGACAAAAAGGTGGCCGCAACTTCAAAAACTCCAAGAAAAGAGGCAGAGTTGCTAGTGGTTACAGCAGGGGAGGATGTCCGTGAGGAGGAGGTTGCATCGCTGGCATAAATGGCAAGCTTCGAACCGTTGGAGAAATGCCTAGGGTAGCCGCAAACGAAGAAGTATTCGCGGGACAGTTGATAGTGATGGTCGTTGGCGAGGTAGCGTATAGAGACAATGTGGTGAAGCTGGTGTCGCATAAGATATATCCTTCCTCTTCCACCTGTACTACATTATTTCTTCCATGAACGTAGTTGAAAACTGTTGTCATAAACACAATAATTGAATTAATAGTTTTTAGTTCTTAAAACCAAACGTTTCATATATATCTTGATAACAGCTACTCTGGAGTTATAATTAAAATCAATAAATTATAAAAAAAGTTGCTCACCTAGTTTGTCTCTAATTGTGAAGGGCTTATTGGCTGCCCAAATTTGGTAGGAGTCAAGATTGGGATCAATACAGCCTGGCAGTGTCCAATACAAGCCAACTCATACAAAGCCTACATGGTTTATTTTCCTTGTTTCCTTTTACCAGCTATTTGTTAGTGATCAAGACTATAACTAAGGCTAAGATTGGCCAAGAAATATTGTGTGAACCTAAAGCTCGGGTTAGCTAGGTTAAGGGATCGATAAGAAATCGATAAGGCTATAGGGCTGAGGTCGGCCAATAGGTTGAGTTGGTCTTGCTAAGTATAGCTGAACTAAAGCCAGAATCAGCCAGGCTAAGAGATCGATAAGGTCGAGGTCGGCCAACTTAAACACAATGAATCTAAAGCAAAGTTCGGCTAGATTAAGAGACCAACAAATGGTCGTCTCACAAGGGATTGTGCCATCTTCATATATCTTATCAAATCTAAGTCTTGATTACATCTCTTTTTCATGCTCCTGGGCATATCATTTAAAAAAATTATCATCCACCATATCCCATATGCTAGACACATATAACTTGAGGTATAGTCCATTGAAAGGCCTTGGATGTACTTCTCTAATATCTGCCAACCGATATGACCCATTTCTAAGGACGTTGTGTACTTCATAGAGTCCTTCCAAGTTTGGAGACCATTTCCCATAGTCACGATCTTTCCATCCTAAAGGCAATATGACCTTGCGAACTAGATCACCCCGCTCAAAGTGTTTTTCTTGGACTCTCTTACTGTACCCTTTCTAAATGGTCCAATTTTGTTATAAGATGGCATTTAGAGCTCTGAGCCTTTCTTCAGGGATGTCTTCTTATGTAAGATTATTCTATATAAATCTTCTCTTCTAATTACCTATTAAAGAAAGCAGTCTTTACATCCATGTGATATATCTCAAACTTATAGAGCACTGAACGGTTATTAGTACAGAAATAGATATGATATGATTCTTTTCATCAGTGAATACATGTCATAGAAACCATATCCCTCATTCGTTTAAACATTTTAGTGATTACCCCAGATTTGTTTTTGTCGATTGATCCATTACCTTTGTATTTTCTTTTAGGGTTAATTACCCTCAGGTCCCTGAACTATTGACGATTTTGTAATAGGGTCCCTGTGTAATTTGAATAAGATTTAAGGTCCCTGTGTTATAACGAAATATTACTCTCAGGTCCATGGCTTAACCTTCGCTGACATCATCAATTTTTTTTTATTTTTTTAACACTGAATTGACCAAAATACCCTTAAGCCAAAAATAAAAAAATCCAAAAAACAAAATAAAAATTAGGGAAAAGTACAAAAAAGTCCTGTGGTTTCACTTTTAGTCCTCCGAACCTAAATTCGTCCCGAACCTATGAAAAATTTCTTTTTC